>WNYD01000203.1:0-47772 GCA_021396205.1 Sporothrix brunneoviolacea
CCCCCCCCCCCCCCCCCCCCCCCCCCCCCCCCCCCCCCCCCCCCCCCCCCCCCCCCCCCCCCCCCCCCCCCCCAGTTGAATCCCCAGCTTAGTTTTCCTCTTCAAGCTCTAATATCATACCCCGCTAGGGATGCAGCTCGCATGTCTGCATCAACCCTGGAGGGGGAAGGGTGGCCAAAGAGAATACGGGCGAATGGGGTGTGTCTCTATTCCCCGTTGTACCCTCTGGTCCTTGCTTCTTCGCTTCGTAGATTTCGACACACCAGACCGCAGCGTCGGAGAGATTACATCGGAGAGTCATGCACTAGCAGGCTCCGTTCCAAGGGCGAGCCGGGTTGTTCGGGGGAAGCTATGACGGCGACTCATGGCGCTTGTCTTGTTTTCACACGTTGTTCGGGTTGGTCGCGCCCACTACATCCGTGCAGCTAGCGAAGCCGTGAACGGCGGACACAGCAAGCTCACACTAGGCAGGCTCGAGAACAGCCATCAGGATGCATCCACGAGGCAGGAAAACAGGAATTGCGGTGTTGGCGTGCGAGAACAATCAGCGAACAAAGGCCGGCTGGGGCAGCTAGCGGCCAACACGGTCCGCCGAGACCAAGAAAAAGGAAGATCAGGGAGCACTGGCGGCGCTGATGAATATGCCCGGAAGCTGCGTGGAGGCGTGCGTGCATCTCGCATTTTCTTGCCAATCTCAGCTCCTTTTCATCGCTTTCTTGCGACTAGCTGCTTACCCTCGTTCTGCCTGTTGTCCTCTCGATGTACAGGCCCGCATGCTCGTCCTCTTGCTCCAATTGGCCTCTTCTGTGCAGCAGAGAAGAGCAGAACTGCTGATCCAAAATATCCAGGGAGATATATGCGAGCAGAGAGCAGACTTTCTGTCGTCCGAAACTACTCAGTACGAGTAGGTGGCGAGCAATTGTAATGGCGTAATACAGTATCTAATTCAATGCACAGCGAGAAACGTGGTGGAGCCGACCAGGCGGGTTGTGGCTGCCCTTTTCGGGTGGGAAGCGGGCATTCTGGTTCCTGGGGCCCCACTGCAGCAAGACGCACTGCGCACGGCTCCAAAGCCAAAGTCAACTCCAGACGTCACGGTGAGACCGTCCGCCGGAGACGACGGTTAGCTCAATGCTCGTCAGAGGTCGGCGTCCCCTGACCGAGCGATGTGGATGGCACACCACGCAGCTCCGCCCTGCTGCATGCACCGCAGGCAATGAGGAATCAGAGTTTCCGTACTGAGCATAGTCGTCGAGAGGGAGACGCGGCCGATTGATAATACAGAGACGGACGAAACGCGTAGACAAAAGAGAGAGGCCGAAGCCCGCCAAACGAGTCATGGCACACGGCCAGCCGCATGTGCTGAATAAAAAAAGCCACCCGACGGGCTACGTGTCCTGCGAGGGCAGATCGGAAGCGCAAGACGGTCGACTGCTGCGGCCGGTGTTCGTCGTCGACGGCGGGCGCCCTCTCTCTCTGCGCTGCAGGCGCCGCGGGGTGCAGAACGAGCCTGCAGGACACCTGCCGCCTCCTGCAGGAGGACAGAAAACAGGATGCAGAATGCATGCTGCACGAGTCAGAGGAGGGGTGGCAAAGCAATGCGTTCTCTCCTCTTTTCCGCCTCCTGTCCAGATGCCGCTGCCAGTTCTCGCCGTTGCTGCGGACATGTGACCTGGAAATGTTTCAAATAGACGGTGTTTGCAGCATGGCGCAGAGCGTCCTCCCACAGGCGGCCGCTGTTCTCCCCTCGGATCCTCCTCTCGGATCCTCTTCGCGCGCCCCCGGCCCCCAAGGGCTTGCATTCCGGTTAGATAATGACATCGTCTGCGATTTGCCTGGCTAGGGCGGTGGGCATGCGCAAGCGGCGTTCTGGGCGTGGGGTGAAGACACATGATGTTCCCTAAAGAGAAGGCGCTACCACGACATATCGCCGGGCGGGTACGAGGCCAACGACGATTACGAGCTCTGCGAGAGGTGAGCAGCCGTCGGACGGAGCACTTCCGCTAGCCACAAAGTGAGCTTCGCTTCGCTGGGGTGCGCTCTCCGGAGATGCCCTCTGTGCCTTTTTTCCCGTCGTTTCTGTTCCCCCTCCAGACTAACCCCCACACGCAAAACAGCCGGGCTGGACAAGCGGTGACGGAAAGCTGTTCTTGTGACCGGCCGCCGGTGCTCCCCGAGAACTGCGCATTTCTCGTTCCCGGCAGTCCCAATTCGCGCGCATTCGTAGCGTTTCCAAATCGGACTCTTCTTCGTGGCTGAACCAGAGTTGGCGGTCCGACCGTGTTGGGCTTATCCGTTCCCGACTCGGGAGGAGAAATTGGTAGGGCCGTATGAGAGCAAGGACACAGGTTATAGCTACGGTCTCTCAACGCTTCCTCTGCCGTAAATCCCTCCGGATGCGAGTTCCAGCGCTCAATACTATGCACTCGCAGGCTCTGCACGCCAGCATCTGCGGGATAGCAATTACTCGTAATCGCCGTCCGCTCAACCGACAGCCGACGGGCATTGCTGCTGAGTTTCAACACGAGAACAGCAGGCGAAGGCCGGACAGGAATCTGCACAAAGGGACGAAGAAAGAAAGAGCAAATAGGAGGAGGAATCGGCCGACGAGAGCAAGAAACTTCTCTTCCATGCACAGGATTGCCAGCGAGATTATGGACTTGCAAAAGAGGGTTGCTCAGGGAACTGCCGAAAGAGGAAATGATGATTACATACGCTGGGGCGCCTTTTAAATGAACAGGCATGAGTCACCTGATAGCGTGTCAATTGCGTGTCTCGCCAAGGGCGTTAAGGCGCGCTAGGGGTGGGGGAGGGCAGCGTGCGGGGCTCGAGCGGCGGCTGGAAAAGGCATGTTCCTGCCTCGGACGATCGCAACTGCTGCTGCCTGGGGCAAGATATTATACGACGATAACTACGGCCAGATGCCTGCAGGTCGTAGCACTTTCCGTCTGCCGTAGCGTCTCAGAACAGCGCACCACGTCGTACTCGTATCTTCCGTATCTCGCTTCTCGTACTCGAAGTCCTACGAGCGATGGACGGCGCCAAAAAAGGCCCAAGGCAGCAAGGTTTCTTTCTCGCTTCGCTTCTGTTCCCATTCGCTGCCAACCCTTGCTTCCAGCCGCACGCCGGTCGGGTCCTTATCTGGCCGATCTTATCTTGTCCTGGGGTATCAGGTACAGAAGCAGAAAGAAGACGAGCAACATGGACGTGCCTCGACAGCACGCCGACAAGCGAGAGAGCCATCTCTGCCGCACAGTCGGGCAGTTCAGAAGGCCCGTCCGCTCATTACCCATCCCGATCATGTGCATATAATCCTCCCCGCCCTGTCGTTTCCCGAAACCCGTAAATGGAATTCCCCATTGCCCTTTTCCGCCGGATACCAACTGTTCCTATCCGTCTTCACATCACCATCTTGATCCCTCGAGATCTCTTCATCTCCTCATCTCCCATCTCTTCGTCACATCGCCACCATGGCTGAGACCACGTACCGCGCCAACTGCCACTGTGGCAAGTTTGTCTACGAGATCACCTTCCCGGAGCCGATCACCAAGGCCGTTGCCTGCAACTGCAGCATCTGCACCAGGAAGGCATACGTCTTCGTCTCCCCGCCCGAGGGCACCGACATCAAGGTCATCAAGGGCAGCGAGGACGACCTCGCCAGCTACACTTTTGGTAGCCGCACGTACATGCACAAGGTTTGTCGAGATAAGCACTGAATACCTGGCAGCTACTGGGAACATTTTTTTTGTGCGAGTCTCCTAACTAATTGACGCGCTAGTTCTGCGGCGACTGCGGCTCTCCGGTGTTCGTTGCGCCCGTGGACCCGACCAAGAAGAAAGGTCTCAACGTGCGTCCTCCTCCCCCCACGACCCAACCAGGAAGACCGTCAGCTGCTAACGTAAGGCAGGTCCGCTGCTTTCAAGGTCCCGTCGACATCTGGGAGCTCGAGATGACAAGGTGGGTGTCCGGCTACTAATGGCTACTGATGCTTCGTGCTCCTTAAGCATGCTCTACTAACGCACCCTCCCCAGCTTTGGCGGCGCCTCCTTCCCCCCAGAATACGTGCCTCCCGAATTCACCGGCACTGAGCCCACCGGCGAGCCCATTGGCGGTGGCACCCCAACCATCTACCACGGTAGCTGCCACTGCGGCGCCGTGCGCCTGTCCCTGCGCTCCCAGCCGCTCGACGACACGCTCGATCTGTCCAAGCCTGGCGACCGCATCATCGAGTGCGATTGCAGCATATGCCATCGCAACGGCTACCGCTGGTTCTACCCCAACGCCGACCAGGTCAGCATCCAAGACCCAGACGGCAACCTCAAGTTCTATGCCTTCGCCACGTACGTCCAACAGAAGAGCTTCTGCGGCAAGTGCGGCGTCGCCATCACCAACAATCCCATCGACATCTCCGCCGAGGAGCTAGCCAAGCTGCCCGACTACACCCGCACCGACAAGGCCAACATGGCGCGCGAGCGCATGCTCACCAGGCGCCCCGTCAACACGCGCATCTTGCATAGCGTCGACCTGGACAAGCTGCCCGTCAAAGTGTTGAAGGCTTACGCCGGCTACGAGCCCCAGTATGTGAATCCTTAAGTAGGGTAAATTGGGTGGTACACAGTCTCGTCGTCGATGACTGTAGACTGCGGGGAAATAAAAGTTGGATTTGTAGAAGCGATTTGTGTGAGCGTTTGTCGCCGGGGCGTTGGTATGAACGATGATGGGTTAAAAAAATGAGCGAAAAAGGTGTCTTGGTATCGCGAATGCGGGTTTTCGCTGCGTGCGTTTGTGTCAGCAGAAAAGGCCGCTGTTAAACTTGCTCGTGTTCTTTTTCTTGTCTCGTTCTCTTTTGAAAAGCCAGCCTCTGCAGAGTTGCCAGATCTTGTTTTCTAAGATGAATCTTTAATTGCTGCAGATAGCACAAAAAGGTTGCTTCATTTGTAAGCGCTATTCTCTTAATTTGATTTAAAGCTTCCATATGCTCCGGATATGGCAAACGTCACCACAAAGACCATCCTATTCTACCTCGTCCCGCCATGGGATCGAGTCCTGCGCGCCCTTCCGCTGCACCGTCTTGGCCGCTGCCCGGTTGGACTTGCGCACCGCCGCCGCGCAGTCAAAGATCTGCCCTGCTGCTGACGCGTACACTGCTTCCAGGGCGTACTGCCCGGCAAACGTGTCTCCCGCGCCCGTCGTATCCACCACCTGCTTCACCTTCTCGGGCGGCAGCAGCTCGCCCACCTGGGCGCTGCTGCTCGCGGCAGAAGCAGCATCCGCAGCCGTAGCGTAGTAGACGCCGCGCCCGCCCAGCGTCATGACGACGTGCTCGACGCCCCGCGCCAAAAAGTACTGCGCCGCCCGCGAGAGGCCCTCCGTGGTGTCGAGGTCGCGCACGGTGAGGCCCGGCACGAGCGCCGCCGTCTCTGTCTCGTTGAGCACCAGATGGCCGAGTCCCTTTCGCGTCGTATCGCCTCCCGCCGCCGCCGTCGCGGAGAAGGCCGCCTCCAGCTTGGCCCGCGCCTCTTCGGTGGCCGGCGCAGGCGCCGGGTTGAGCAGCACGGGGATGCCGGCCGCCTGCGCCTCGCGGAGTGCGCGCAGCACCAGCTCCAGAGGGACCTCCAGCTGCAGGATGAGCAGCTGCGTGTCCCGCGGCACGAGGTCGGCCCGCCACTGCAGCGCGTAGTTGGCACCCGGTGAGACGATGATGCGGTTCTGCCCTGTCGGCTCGTCGACGATGATGACCGCGACGCCCGTCGTTGCGCCCTCGAGCACCTGCACACCGCCCACGCCCACGCCGTGCTTGGCCAGGTTGGCGCGCAGGGCCTCCCCGTGGGCGTCGTCGCCGACGGCGCCCACCATGGAGACATGGGCGGTCGCAGACGACGAGGAGTCCGCGGCGGTGGCCGCGCTGCTCCGCGACAGCTTCGCACAGGCCACCGCCTGGTTAGCGCCCTTGCCGCCCGGCGACACGGCGAACCCAGACGACGTCATCGTCTCGCCCGGCTCCGGATGATGCGAGACATACGACACCAGGTCCATGTTCAGCGAGCCCAGGACGGTGATCCGCGGCAGGCGGCTGGCCGGCGCGCCGGTCGACGTCGCGGAAGCCATTGTCTGTCTTTCCTATCGTTGTCCCTTTTCAAGCCGTTCCGTTTTACTCGCGCAGGTTTCAAGTGCCTGTACTTTCTTCGACCGTATGGCCACGCTGTGGGATTGTGCTGCCTTCTTTTGCCGACGTTTCGGTGAGGTTGCTCACGGGGCCACTATGGACGCCAATTTGGCTCACTAATAACGACATCAAATTGGCCGCCTTGGCCCAGGCCTGGCCAGTGTTTGGCGGGGCACTTCTCGCCTAGTCTTAAGTCACGACAAAATGGCCCAAAGCAGAGCAAGTAAAAAATGTGTTCTCGTTGTGAGCATTGAAACATGCCTAGTTAAATTTATATGCCTATTGTAACCAAACCTAAGCTGGAGATATCCGCTCCCCCAAAACGCCTTTCCCGTATTATATTCCGTCCGAAACAAAAAGTGGTATCACATTAAGTCATAAGTAAGAAAAAAAAAACCCCTCTATATCAAAACACTGGCTGTGCCACCCTTTCCAATTCTCGTCAATTCGAAGTCTTTCTTATCTTGGTTGGCCGTGCTGATGCCTCTTCAGCACCACCATTGCCTGACTGTTGACGGCTTTTTTTCCGCGGTTTCTTGGTCGTCGCCTCGCCGCCGACGAAATGATTCTTCTCCAACTGATGCTGCCGAAGGTTATCCGGTCTGTTTCGGTATTGGCTGTTGCAATCGGGATAGGGGCACTTGTAAATAACCTCAGCCGAATGCTTTGTCAACCTGTGCTTCGCCATCGAGCCGCGGAACCATTTAGGATCCCCCTTCGGGCGATAGCCACAAAGCTCACAGCAGTCATCTGCTTCAACTTCGACCTTTTGTTTTGAGGATTGCTCTTCCCGTGCCGCATTCACTTCAGCCGATAAAGTTTCGGCCACGGGCAAAATTGTCTCGTCCATAGCTTGAAAGGCGGCATGTGCAACCGTTTCGGTCCCCGGAAGTTGCAGCTCTGCCTTGTCCGCAGAGCCCGCGACAAGGCTAGAAAGTAGGTCGCCGGATAGAAGAGAAATATCAAGCACAGACGCCCCAACTGCCATACCCTGTCCTAGATGGACATTCTCAGACGCATCAAAAATCGTCCGAATTAGAGAAATGCTCCCAACATAGTACGCCAGCCGTAAAGCAGTGACATCTTCGTGAGCAGTGTAGACGGGGTCACAAAGTAGTCTAGTCTGCGGAACAAATCTGTCGAAATAAGCAGTGGAAGAGCCCAAAGAAACCTACGAATTCGATAGTCAGTATATAGACACTTTGAATCAATTGCGACACCCTTCCCCTTCGCCAAAACAAAAGCCACGCTTACCTTGCCAGCCTGCAGCAGTTCGATCTCTAGCCGTCTGACGCTGTCCAGGGCGCCATCATTCAAATATCGGCCAATAGCTTCAAGGCGAGTCTTCATACCGGCTACTTTGGAATAGTCTCGCAGCAGTGCTTCCAGAATATTGTGTGCATGGGCGATAAAGACCGGGGACGTGCGAATATTTCCTTCGTGAGCAAAGTGTAATGAAAAAAGATGTGAAGCTTTGAGAATTTCGGAAGTTGTCGGCTCAGATCCCAAAATAGCAGATATTTCCAAGTCTTGAATGTCATTGTTAGGAAAGTCTGCAGAAAGACGAAGAAAAGGGCAAAACTAGGGAATTATGAGAGCAACATACCATCCAAAAATGCCTTCGCTGTGCTCACCACAACATTGTCCAAAGCATGCGGTAAGTCTCCAATCACGGAATGATTACGACACCGTCGCATGTTCTCTGATAGTTCAGCGGCAGTCATATCTCCCGGCTGCCAAATCAGAGAAACAATCTCAAGATAGTTCTCACGGTCGGGTGAGCCAAAGTTGTGTGCGTATTCAAGTGACTGAGAAAAGAGGGCGTTTGACCGTAAGGCAGTTTCAGACTCATATGTCACGAGTGAAAAGGCGTAAATGAGGTGGAGGAAACACAGCGTATCAAATGGTGTCATGATCTCGCTTCTGGTAGCAAGAGCCGTCTGTAAAGCCTGGATGCCGGTGTCCATAATACGTCTCGGTGCTGTGTCTTGGAAATGAAGCGCCAGAGTGTTCTTTACGCAGTCGATATCGCGAAGCTTAGCCAGAGACGACATAACGTGTGTTAACAGTAAATCCTGTGCCGACGCCACCATGTCCTGTGTTTCAGGGAACAATTCACCCGCGCCATCAGCATCGTCACCACCACTAGTGTCCCCCTCATTGAGGATAACGTTGGTAGAAATTTTCATGGCGGGCGGTTCCAGTGCTGGAGGTGCTGTGATAGGAGTGTCAAAGGGAAATAGCATGGTATCAGGAGGCAGGCTGTCCAGGTCCAGGGCACTCGAGATGCCCGCGTGCATATCAGGCACGAAAGAAGAAGCAGACTCGAGCGGGTTCCCAGAAGCATCTTGCTCGGTAGCAAAAAACTCGTCGTTAAAGAGGTCAGTGAAGTCGTCCGTTGGTGATGTTGAACCTGTCTGCACGCCCGTCGACCACGGGTTGGTCCCACGGCTACAGTCGGAAACTGGCGAAATGATAGAAGTGACGTTGCTTACGAAGCTGGCATCGCTCACATCGCTCATAATGCTTGTCATACTTGTCGTACTCGTGGTGCTTGTTGTGCTTGTTGTGGAGCGAACCGAAGAGCTAGGAGAGAGGTTTTTGCTGCGTGGCGCCGGAGTGCTAACTGGACGTGGCGGTCGCGTCGGCGGCAGTGGCGGTGGCGCCATCTGCGTCCCCTGGCTAAAGAGCTGCAGTGACTGTGTGCTCAACTGAAGCGAAGGCCTTGCCGGATTCGCATCGCTAGTCGGGGCATAGAACATAGCATCTCGCTCCTGGAAGTCCATGAATGGCGAAAACGGTGCTCCGCAAGTTTCGACACCGCCGAGAATAGCAGACATTGTCGTGACGGCAGGTGCGGCAGACTCCCAGTCCATAAAACTTGGCTGTGAAATAGCCGTCGAGTCTAGCTCAGGAAGAAACAACTCCAGGGGGTCAACAGACGGCGGCCCGTCAGATGCAGCAATAGCACTCATCGATGACGGAGGAGAAGGGCAAGTCGGAGGGGGAGTTGGGGAAATGATCGGAGCAATAGACGGAATAGGTTGAAATGACGAAGTGGTGGCAGTCATGTCGCCAACAAACTCGGAGTGATGCATCCCGTTGGATGCAGAAGGGCGTGCAGCCGCGGGGAGGATATGTTTCGGCATCTCGGTAAGCTCCCTTGAGTCGATCTCGACAATCTCTGTAGACGGCAATTCCGCATGCACGCGGTTGTTGATATCCTCGTATCTGGGCGGTGGGGGGAGAGACGAAGACGGAAACGGCGACGCTGATGAGGGTGCTGGCGCGGATGCATCAATCAAGTCGCCAGTGCGGCGGTAGCTGTTGGTGCGGCTGCTGTAGTGGCTGTTGGAACGATTGCTATTGCTTCGGCTTCCACTGCCGCGACTGCTGCTACTTCCATTGCTGCCGCTCCTGCTGAGATAATCGCTGCTGAAATCCAAGCCCTCGGACGACACGGGGGATACAGCCGAGTACGGCAACGATGCTGATACGAACGAGGGCGAGGGAGAGAATGGGCCCTGGTCGACAACGGCCTTGCCCTTGTTGTGGCCGAGGGAGGAGAAGAAGCTCTTCGCCATAGACAGCATCTTGCGGCGCTTGGACGGGTGGCCAAGACACTTCTTGCACCGGCTGTCGTCGAAGCGTTCGATGCGCATGTGGTCGTAGCACCAGTACTCGCAGTACGCGAGGCGGTCGCAGGTAATAAGATGCCGCAGCATGGATTCGTGGTCTTGGAAGCGGCGCGTACAGCGGAGCAGTGGGCACTCAAGACGCTCGCCCTCCGTCATACGGCCGCAGGTATTCCGCCTGACGGCAGCCCACACGACAAAGCGCTGCGTAGCGCAGTCGTCTTTGGATGTTTCCCTGGTCCTACGATGCTAGTTAGAACAGGAGGGACTCGGGGGACTTCGAGGGACAGCGGTAGCACTCACACACATGACACCGCTGGTGAGGCTAGCGGCTCCGGCGACACGGAGCCCGACCGGCTAGAGTAGGAGCTGCGGCGAAGGCCGAAGCGGCCGCTAGGAGACGGAGACTGTGGACGCGAGGCCGGAAGCGGATAGTGATCCCGGCCGGTGAAAGAGAGGGTGTCGTCCTCCAGGAGGGAGGCGAACTTCTTGGGCTCCATGATGGTCGACATCGCGGAAGGGTCGGGCAGCGGCGTGCGTATCCTATCCGTGCGGGAGTTGGCGCCGTCGTCTGTTGGTGATCTAAAATGAACGGGAGGCAAAAACAAGCAAGGAGGCAAGAACACAGTGGCCGGCAGACGATCAAAACGGTTTGGGAGAGGATGTGATGAATCAGAACAGTGTAAGGCGGTCGTGGAAATCAAGGAAGGGCCATCTTGGTTCCTTCCCTTTTCTTTTGTTAATTGCCACTGGCCAATTTTGTTCCCATTGCTAATATTTAAGACGTCCTATGGAAACAACAAACAAAGACTAAGATGGGAGGGAGAAGAAAGAAACTCGTGCCTGCGTGGGCAGGCCCTTGCGAGATCCGTATCGATTGTCCTACGCGCAGCCGCATCAACAGCCACAAAAGCACTTGCGCAGGAAGACATGCACAGAGTGGCCTTAGGACTTCGTAGGACTTTTGCGCAGGGGACCGGAATTTGGGAGGAAAGACCGAAAGAGGGGCGGACAGGAGGATCTGACTGGCCAGGCAATGGGCAGACAGCTTACGGCGAGGGAAGGCGCGGCGGTGCAGCAAGAGCATTCGCACACCATAAGACGACGTCAGCGCGGATTGGCTGCCTCTCCGTCCCGGCACTTTCTGAGCAGGTGCTCTGGTGGGAAGCCTTCAAGCCACTGCTTGGAAGACGAAAGTCCTGTCTGGCCGCGAGGATTCTGCCTTAACGCAGCCAGCCAATGGGAGCGCAGGCACGCGAGCAGCACAAGGCATACTCCGTACTGGGCAGGTCGATGTTCTGCAGAGGGGATTTTTGCGGTACGGGAGGGCGGGCCACTATATGACCCTTTGAACTGAAACACGCGGGCGTGTCTTCGTCCACGACAGCAGTCCTAGGACTGCAAGCACGGATAGACATATTATCCTCTAGGTGCATGTGCCGCAAGTCCTCGCCTCGTCATGGCAAGACTCGTAATGCTCGCATGCACTCCTTATCCGGCCGCGCCTTCCGCGCGAATGCGGTGCCCGCCTGCTTACACATGAGAAGAAATGGCAGAAGCACACTCCGTACGAAGTGTCTTACGTACTCGTACTTCCCGCAGACGAGGCCAGGCCAAAAACGGGTTCCGACGCGCGGGCGAGAACCAACAGCCACCGCCCACAGCAGCCGGACGATTTCACCGGGGGTGAGTTCGAGATAAGGCCGAGCACCCGGCTCCGTTTATCCAGCGACAGAGTACGACGTAAGACCCAACTGCAAGCAAGAATCACGTTGCGGTGACAACGGCATTGGCTCTGTTTGTCGTCTTCCGCCCCTCCGTCCTCCTTTTCCTCTTTTCCCCTTTTCATCTTTTCATATTCTTGTCGTCTGCCCTCCTCTGTCGCCTTCATCCTCCGGTAAATCCATCTCATTTGAGCAGACCCGATTTGGGCAACGGAGCCTACCGTCCACGAACAATGAGGAAAACAGATAGGTCTAACAGGCCCCGTCGTCTTGGCGGCGCGAGATTTGCTTGTGTTTCTCCGCGAAACGCCTGTGCTTGGCTGGCCGCACGAGGTGTCAGAGAATACGAGTAATCCTCTGGGTGGGATTGCCAAGACAGACGACCAAACAGCGCCGCCAGACGTCCAGACGGCCTTGAGACAAAGTGCGCTTGTGCCCGGCGCGGGCCCCAGAGCCCATTGGCTCATGCATGCACCCTATCTCGCCATCTGCTACCACATTGCGCAGGCTTCAAACATCCAACAGCCAACAACAGGCAACACTCCCAGACAGGAGACCAGGGACAGGAGACAGGAGACAGGAGACAGGAGGCAGGCCACAGGCCACAGCAATCCCACGCCCGCGCTGCCGCTATCCATCGCCAACAGCTTGTTTCCCCCTTCGGCGCCGCGATGCCTTCTCTCGCCGCCCGCCTCGTGTGACCTCGACGTCTCCTCCCCCCCTCACCAGACAAATCTGCTCAGCGCTCTGCATGGCCTAGCTTGGCCCCCCACTCGCTCTTGCGGACACTCACCCACCAACGAAACTCCCGTCGATACGAAAGTACGAGTCTTCCTGCGTGCTGCGTACGAGTAGCGTGCTCGCGTCTTGTGTGGGCCACGCAGGGCGACCCAAAAGCTACCTAAGCTACGCCCTAAATCCACCCAAGTATTGGATTGGCTGTGCGCTATTGGCCTAGACCGGGGGTGCTGCGTGCTGGTGCTATCGCGTTAAACTGTTTCCTGCTGCATCGACACCACCACGCCGTCTCCCACCACAACGGCGTATGTACTCGTAGGGAGGGGCCATCTTACGCAACCTTTCCGCTGGAAGCACGGTCCCCTGCTGCTGGTTTCTTCGCGTGGGTGCATGGGGGATGGAATCTTTTTTCTTCTTTGGCGGTTGCTCGCATCTTGGCTTTCGAGCTATGTCCCAGTCGTAGAGCGCAAGTCAACCGACGGTCACCGAACCATCTTGGCGAGATTGGCCCGTCTGAAGGAGGGTGCTCGTTCCTTCCGCCCAAGGTGTTCGCATATCATATCATATCATCGCGCCTTCCCTCCATCCCAAGTCCCAGACGGCTGGGTATCTCTTGATTGCTGGCCCATCCATATAACTCGCTCTTCTCCGAGACTCTTCTTCGGTCTCCTCGTCTCTCCTGGCCTCGTTTTTCACTCCCTGCTTCTTTCTCCTCTTCTCTCTCGTGTGGTCTTCCTCTTCTCCGCACCGCCCAGCGTGCATCCTGTCCGCCGTCACGAACCATGCAGCCGGCTTCCAGCTAGCTTCGTCTTCCCCAACCTCCAATCACCGTGCCCACGCGACCGTTTCCTCCTTCACACGACCTCTGCCCGCCCTTGTGGCGGTCTGGCGTCTTTGCCTCTTCTGTCGTTCTGCTGCTCTGTTTTGCCCTTTTCACGCAAGCGTCGCTTGCTCCAAGTCGCCAATTTGACTTCGTGCCGACAAGGTCCCCCAGCTTTTTGGCCCGGTCTAGCCCTTTCGCCGAAGACCCAACATCTCTTAATCTATTTCAAGAAAGTGAGAGCCAAGACGAAGAAAAAAGAAAATGAGAACAGAGTCTCTTTCAAACATCCCCTATTTTAAAATATAGATAGTGGGCACCCATCTGGTTTTCTGGGTCTGCCTTTTTTTTCGCCTCTCTCTTTCTCGTTCTTCGCGCAGAGAACCTAGCCTTTGGCCTCTCGTCCAATGAGATGGACGCGCCGCACCACATGGCGGCCATTATGGAGGTCGACCTGACGGCCTGTCATCCCAACACGCTGGTAGACAGAATCAACGCCGTGCCGGGCCTGAAGACGAGTGCTGGTAAGAACTTTTTTTTTGCTTTTTATTTGCTTTTTATTTGCTGTTTTTTTTGCTTTTTTGCTTTTTTTTTTCTACTTCCCTTTCATTCTCTCTGCTTCTGTCGCGTGTCTTCTCCATTCTTCAGTTGCCTCGGTGGACCTGGATCCTGTTCAATCACCAATATTGGGCAGTATATAACCACCCGTCTTGCCATTGCAAAGCTGCTCCGTTGCGTCGGTCAGTAAACTAGGAAGCCGTTTCTTGGCGAGAAAATCCAATAAAAGGGTCTTCGTGTCGCGTCTGGCATCTTTAGTTCTCTCCTTCTTCCTCACTTTCTCTCAACATCTTCTCCTGTGCCCAAGCTATCTTTGTCCCGAATTTCCCCAAAGACAAGCTCTAATACGCGACCAGCATTCTTCTTTTTTCTTCGAGCCAACCTAGTACTGCCGCCGTCCGAAATGTCGTCCAATGTCAGCACCCCAGTTTTGGGGCCTGTCGCCCAGTCACCGCTTGGGGCCAGCAAAACCGGTAGCTCAACCACCACCGCCACCACCGAACCAGCGCCGAATGGCAGCGCGGTTAGTCTCGACGACATTCCTCCGCTGACGCTCGGCGTTCTCACCACGCGCGCCGACAAAGTCGATGCTCTGCAGCTGGTTGCCGACAGCATCGCCCAGCAGCGCCAGGTAGCCTCGCGCAGCCTTGTACTGCACCCGCTCAACGTTGCTGGCCTCGCCGTAGTATTAGGGGTAGCATATCAGCTAAACCCCCGCCGCGACTTAGGCATGATGCTGACCCTGTTGTCTGGCGTGATCATGACCTACCTGATGGGCATCCGTTACTTCAGTGCACAGTATATTCCAATCGCCGAGGACTTGAAGTGGGACTGGTTAAAGCCAGGAGGCGAAGAACCCGATTCGGAGGAAGAGGAGGACACGATCATCGGGGCCCGGTACGGCAAAGCTATGATTGGCGCGTTAGTGCTCCGCTTAGAGCCGCCTTCGGAGCCGGTTTCCGCGGGAACATCCGCCGTGGTACCGCCACGCAAAAAGAACCACAGCCGGACCACCAATAACAGCACCTCAAGCAATAGCCTCAAGGGCGGTCATGGTGTCATCCGTGCTTGGACGACCAAGCTACGGTATCGCCGGCGGGGTATCGGTGGCGATCTGCTCGAGGAAGCTGTGCGGGTGACACGGGAGCGCTGCGGCAAAGACACAGCTATCGGTTTTGCCCAGGAACACGCCAACAGCAACATGGTTCTGCCAGAGATGTTCAATGGCCCTTTCCGCAAGACTGAACTGTCGGCGTCGCGCGCGCTAGACAAGGCACTGGCCAGCCAAGACGCCAGCAAGCGGAAGCGGTAAAGGGGACGGGGCCGTGAGGTGAGAGAAAGACAGTACGTGAGGTTGCAACAGAGAGCTACGTGAAGGGGAACGTTCCTATAGGTTTGGCCCCTAGGTGGCTCTGGCGAGATGCTGGTGAGCTGTGAAGTTTTGTTCTATGGGGATGAGGTGGAATATGCTTCAAGCTATCTTTCTTTTAAAAGCTGCTTCCATCATCTCTTTTTATCTTTTTCCCCTTTATTTTAATAACTTATCAGATACCCCATATTATACTTCTTATATAGTCCATACCTTTCGCCACTTAATCCAACGTTCTTTACGAGTATGTGGATCTCACCAATTGAATCTGCACGGTTGCATCCGTGTTCTACTCGTATGTTGTCAAATAAATATCGGCTACGTGCTTCGAGCTATGTGACCAAAGTATATTTCTGCTTCAGGGTATGTCCTCAGTCATTCCCTTCCTTTCCCAAAATATATTAACATTACAAGCAGCTTTGGTCGGGACTACCCATGTGGCAGCAAAATGTATCCCTCAAGCACGCGCAACTTACGTGCCTATATGCGATATATGCGAATATGTGAATATGTGTATGTGTGGTGTGTGCTGTTTATGGGGCTGTCGAGGAAGGTGTCGGAGGACCTCGCAGTCGTGTCCCTCCATATTAGAGACGACAGGCTGGTCCCGCTGGGCTACCCCGTGCAAGACCGTCCTTCCCGCTGTCGGTTTCTATCCAAGTACAGTAAAAAAAAAATCAACGGGGGGGATGTGGCGGCGAGTCTGCCAGAGAGCCGTAAGACAGTGGAGAGTGGCTAAGGCAAGGGGGGGAGGGGACGTGAGGTGATGGCGGGACGGAAAGGGACAGCACAAAAAAAAAATAGGAAAGAGACGTGGGAGACAAACAAAAGGAAAGGCACACTGGCTCTACGAAATAAATGTAGCCTCGGCAAACAGCAGCCCTGGCTCCGCCACTTCCGGCTCATCGCCCTTCTTCAGCTTAAGCGACAATTTTGTCTCGCGGGGGTAGTACTATTTAAGCAAAGTCAGCATATTGGCCGACTCTCGGGAAGTCTGCAGGGTATAAGTGTGTTTGTGGGATGTACCTGGTAGATGTACGGCTTTGTGCCTGCCACGCTGCCGGCAATCTTCTTGACGAAGCCCGGCACCTCAGCCATGACGTCTATCCGGTCAAGGCGCGCCTCGAGGCCGCCCTCCAACACAGCCTCGACCTTGCTGCCGTCCTTGGCGGTGCCCGACCACGTGTACCGGACCTCGGTCGGCTCCGGCCAGTCGTTCTCGCTGTCCTCCTTAGTCGCGACGTGCGTGGCCGTCTCGTCGGTGCCTGCGAAGAGGATCTCGCCGTCACGCGCAATGCCGCCGACCGTGACGACCGTCGAGCCGTACGACGGCGGGGTAATGAACTGCATCAGGACAGCGGAGTAGTCCGGGCCCTGGAAGTTGGCAAAGTTCCAGCGCGCCGCCAGGTGGTGCGGCTTCATGCCCTGCAGGGCGTGGATAAATAGGGCGCGGCCGCCGCCAAAATCGATGGGGCCGTCCTCCTGGGTGGTGATGGTGCCGGAGGCCACGCAGCGAGGCCAGAAGACGTGACGCATAGAGCCCCAGGGGTTGGTCAAATCGGTGCCGTAGAGAGTTTGGCCCGTCTTGCCGGCCTGGAAGCCCGGTGCGGTGCGGGTGACCGTCAGGTTGACGACGGCGCGTTCATCATTGTGGGACTTGATCGAGTAGGACTTGCCATCCTCGGACAGCTCGACGGCGCAGTCCGCGGCGTAGAAAGAGGTCATGTCTTCGCTAAACTCGTGGTCCCTGAGCGGTGTGGAGCTCCAGAGCGTCTCCTTCCCGGCATCGTGGACGTAGAAGATTTTGGTGTTGAACTGGCACGTGGTACGAATACCGCTGCGAATTGTTAGACGGCCTGCAGGTAGTAGCCGGAAGCGAGTAAATGAGGGGAGAAAGAAAACCCAAAACTCACGCTATGTTGTTGTAGATAACTTGCACAAAGATCGTCGGGCCGGCCTCTGAGGTGATGTAGAACACTTGCGTCTCCACGCAGGTCGAGTCCATGGCCTTCCACTTCAGGTCATTCTGCGTGATCTCCGTGTACGGCGTCTCCTTGGTTTCTTCGGCAACGGACCGGATGGCGGTCGGCCCGTATTCAGGCTCCTGGGTGCCGGCCACATTGGCGAGTCTAGAGCGCCGAGCATGGTTAGCCGCAGATAAGATGATGGCAAGGAGCGGAAACAGGGAGGGAGAGGCGGCATAGTGGAACGAACGTCTGTTTGGCCCAGTTGAACATGTTGGGCAACGGTCTGATAGGCAAAGTAGAAAGAGGTACAGCTAAAGAGACGGAGGAATGACTGCACAGCTCCGGATCGAAAATGCCAGGGAAGAAAAAAAGAGGCGAGGCAAAGTAAAAGAGAAAACGGAAGAAGAAAAGATGCAGCCTAGATATCGAGGCTGGCGTGGCGAGAAAACAGCGGATCACAAAAAGGTAAGGAAAATAGAGTTAAATGGCCTTCACCGCCAAAATACAACTGATGTCTGGTTCGAGGAGCGAAGCCGGTGGTGTGGTGTGCTCTGTCGTGGGAAGAGGGAAAGCCCAGGTTGGAAAATAAGATTTCGAATAGTGCTGTATGCTCCATAAAAGCAGAGGCCATCCAGGGAACAAATAAGGCGGCGGGACGTCACGACTGTGGGTTTCCCAGGCTCCAATGCGCCTATTCGATATTTTGCGTCGGCGGGGCGCCGTCGCAAAGAAAGTTGCCCCTCCAGTGGACAAGGGAGAGGCTGGTGGAGGGGCCTGTCTTAAGATACTTGCGGACGCCATTCAATCCGTTGTACGGTATCTCAGGTGCATGTGCAAGCAGGGCCAGGACAGCGCTACTGGTCCGTTAGCCAGCTCTCCCCCCACTCAATGGGCTCTAAAATTTATGCTAGCGACACGTGATTACTCGTTAGCTTCTCTGTATGGCTGGTGCTTGTGGCTGAATCTTTCGGCTCTTTTTTTTTCTAGATCTTGCGACAACGAACAGCCAGTACTCTCGAGCAGCCGCCGCCGACGTCCACCAACAGCACTTCCCTTCCCACCGCTGTATTTCTCTAAGCAACCCAAGGGGACCCATTGAGGCTGGCGAATCCTCTGGGCCATTTTCATCCTCTCCGGTTTTCCCGCAACGATGTCAAAAGCACGCGCTGGAGGGGCCGTCGACCAGATGGTCAAGCTGATTGTCGGCGCCGGCCAGGCCAGCCCCAGTCCTCCGGTTGGTCCGGCGCTCGGCAGCAAGGGTATCAAGTCGATGGATTTTTGCAAAGTATGTCTTTCTAGATTGCGTACATTTCCCTCCAGGAGCCGCGGCCGTGTACCAGCCCCTCTCACCGTACGCATCTTACTCACCTCTCGTTCTGCTAGGAGTTCAACGCCCGCACCGCACATATCAGCCCCGGCACACCATTGCCTGTACGTGTGATTGTCCGCCCCGACCGCACATTCCACTTCGACGTCCGCACACCCCACACATCATGGCTGCTGCTCAACACAGCGGAGGTTCCCGAGGGTAAGGGCGGCAAGCGGCGCGGCGCACATCTGCCCGGCAAGGAGACCGTGGGCACCGTCAGCCTGAAGCACGTCTACGAGATTGCCAAGATCAAGCAGAGCGAGCAACGGTTGTCGGGCCACTCGCTGGAGAGCCTCTGCCGGTCGATTATTTTTCAGGCCAAGTCGATGGGCATTGCTGTGGTGGCGTGAAAAGGGAATTCTATCATCCATGCTGTCTTTTCTTCTACCTTCGCATTCTTGTTTTATTTTCCCTCTTCTATTTGTACATTTTATTTGGGTTGTACGATACCTTTTTTCTCTTGACGACTTGTGTTGTAGGATACAGGCACACAAAACATCTCTCGGTATATGTATTTTAGGCAGTATTATCATGAAGCGAGCATAACGTCAGACATCTAAAAATATATATAAAAATATGGAACTTCAAGCTATATTTCATGATATAAACATTATCGGCAAGAATAGAATTGGTCCCGAAAGACAAGCACGTCATCGTGTTGAGGGATCTGAAAGCAGCGAAGATGCAAATCATTGGTTTTCAATCTTATTGCCTGCTCCAATGGGACTAGGGAAGGAAGATCCGGTGAAAGGAAACAAAGATTTGCTCCATATCTTGACACGTCTTATCTAGAACAAAGACATATCGCCCATAAGCCTCCGCTATGTAAGATACCATCTTGTTCCAGCTATTATCTTAACATTACGAGGCTGCAGCTTCTTAAATTTCTTTTCTTTCCATCACTAAAGTGTCTTCCGTTTCACCGCCGACTAACAGCCACGGCTTCTGAGTAAGAATAAGACAATTTCGAGTTTGAAAGGATTGGACCGCGATAGCCGCGATTATTGCTACAAACATGGACCTGCTGGTTATATGCAAGCCCTTTCCACTTCATCGGACAGAAAGTACAGTTATCGTGTTTATTTTGTGCCGCTGCACCTTGCATTTTGTCCCGAAGGAAAAGTAAATTCCTAGCCGGTTCTCACAGAAGTAACTTGGACTTGGGAAAAGGGGGGGTTAACACCACTCTATATCGATCAAATCTTTGATTGTAAAATCCAGATATGGCAACAGATCATAGAGGCGTTTCTATAACCATTTATTCACTGATACGGTTTACCGTGGTTTGTGAGCTTAGTTGTGGTTTTCGCTTTCGAGGTTCGAGATGGCCCCGACTCTGCATACTACGCTGCGAGCCGCCAGTTTGTTTCTTTTGTAGTTTCATTCTTACTTTTTTTTCTCTTTCGTCATTTGATTTTCGTTTCTCCGTTCGGTGGTTCATCTTCCGCGTTGGTTCTCGTCATATTTCTTTCACCTTTCACAGACAGGTTCGTTCTCCGATAATTGACGACATAACAAAAGGTTCTTTTTCGTACCTCAAAGGTTTACAGTGGTTACATTTCGCCCTTCCTTTGTCGTCTTTGGCTTTATTTTCCGTCTTTCTATTTTTCCTTGCTTTTTTGTCGTCAATTGTTCTGTCTTTCCGTGCCCCCTTTCCCTTTTCTGTCATTGCCCATTTAACGTCTTATAATATTAAACTCGTGACGATCCAAAAGACCCGCCTACCATAACATCGATCTCTTTGGATCGCCTGACGTGGATTTCTGTTTTGCATGAATGATCCGCCCCCCGATACTTCAAAGGAGGGATAGAGGGGGGTGATGAAGGTTGCGCGGGAGAAGAGCCGCATAAGATTCACATACCCTACCACAGCCCTGTCATAGCCCTGTCATCGTCCTGTCTGGCACATTGCCCTGTCCCGGCACTTCCTTCATTCTCGTCTCACGAATGTGCCAAGCAGCAAAGCCAAACCCTCTTGCAATGCTACTTGTCCCCTTGCCATGCTTTAGTCACGGTTGAGCCTTTTTATTCTATATCATCGTTGTCGCCGGTGCTTATCTACTGTGCATCCATAGTGCATTGGATCAATAAATGGCCAGTGCTTCTATATCGCCCTTCTTTTTTTTGCTCAGCTCGCATTTTGATTGAATTTAATGCAAGAGGAATAAAAGTGAGATAAATGGCCACGATGTTCTGTGGTGTTTCCTATGTTACGATCAATCACTTATTTTAGCTGGCAAAATACAGAAAAAGGAGGGCTTTGGATCTATGTTAGGTGCCTATTTGGGATTCTGGATTCTTGCAAGTTTTTAACAAAAAAACCGCACCAAAAATTAGACAAAGTTTAGCGAAAATAGAAAATAGAGGGCGACAAACAGAATAAAACTTCGAGCAGTGACAAGCAAATTACGACGTACAATACAAGACAGAATGTCGAAACAAGCAAAAAAAAAGAGGGCTTTAGAGCTCCGATACGGGGAATCGAACCCCGAGCTCGACGGTGAGAGCGTCGGATGTTAACCATTACACCATATCGGATGTCGCTGGGATGCAATTGAGGAGGCTCGCCCGTACACGGCCCACAAAAAGCCGCACACAAGATTTAGGGCGTCCTATGCACAGTCCTGTCGATGAAGTCCGCTGTCGGATGCAGGCGTACTCTTCTAGGAAGCAGTTGGTTTTACTCGTACTCCTGGTCTCTCTTTTGTCAAAGGTGTGCACAGACATTGGTTGAAGCTGATCGAGACACACAGACCACGAGACAGGGAAGGCAAAGAAACGGAGCGAGGTTTGTGCGTTGCGCCTCTCACGCCTTGTGCGGGGTGTGCGGACGACGATATTGCACCAAGAGGTCACCGAGAAGAGGAAAGGGAGGCAAGCCCCATGATCTGCGTGTCAAACCTGGACAAAAGCCTATCTGGTTCTCCACTCGCCACGAGGCTTTCGCAGTGTGCTGCAGTGTAGCAACTCCGTTTACCCTGCGCGGCCGATTTGAGACATTATCTTTTGCTATTTTATGGTGGATGGCACGCCAATATAGCCAAGATGGAAGACACAGCGTAGATCGTGAAAGGCAAAGAGCTGATCTTGGACGAAGCGCTGTGGTAGTGCTATTGGCTGTGCATGATGCCGAGCTGCGCATATCGAGCGGAGGAAGCAAGGAGAACTCTTGCATATCGCATCAACCCCCCTCCTGCAAACTAAATGGTCTGAGCGGGCTTGTTATTCTTGATCTTGTTCTTGGACGGTTTTGGCGGCTATTGAAGAGGTCATTTGAGCGGGCAGATTTTTTTCTTTCCAATGATTTCTTGTTCTTTCGGCTCTTTCTCCCCCCTTGCTGCGGAGGAGAGGGGCTGGTCATCGTGACCGGTGGTCGACGGTGTGCTTTTCTTGCATACCTAGGCCAGACTCAAGTGGGCAAAGAGTGCATAAGTGCGTGTGCTTTGGGGTTACTAACCGCACATATCGTATTACTGCCGACGCATTTTCTGTCTTGGCGATAATAGCAGAGACATCAATCTTGCTTGTTTGCTTCTCCGCCGCTGCGCCCGAGACCTCCTAAAGGATCTCTTTTGGGAAGCCCATTGATATCGTAAGCTATCAAATTGCGCTGTTGCTGCCGCCATTGCTTTTGCTAACCGGGACGAACAGTGATTAACCTGGATTGTCTCGACTGTGGATAGCTGTCAGGTATTTCTTTATTTTTATTTATTTTCGAAAAGGCCCTTTTTGAGTATTTTCTTTTATATCGATTCTTATACTATACCAAACTTTTGCCTCTCTTTCTTCACGTGTCCCGTGCTTTCTGTGTGAGGGTGGTCAGGGCGGGCCATATCACCTGCACGCTATGTGCAAGACGCAGTGATGCTTTCCTGCAAGCAAGCGGATTTGCTGTATCCAAGGAGACGACTACTATGTAGATATCTGTGTCCCGTTCCCCACGAAGACTGCCCGCACCCACCCACTTCAAGCCCTCCACGGGCGGCTGTTCAATTTGTCGCAGAATCTATTTGCATCTTGCGGGGCGGTTATAAAAATATCTTGCACCTCCAAATTTATATTATTTCACACACGAGAGACACGGGAGACACGGGAGACACGGGAGACATGCAAGTGCAGACCGCCATATTACATAGAGCGAGCTCCTGTCCAGTAGACGCCATGTACGGAGTATTTACTGCACACATTAGGCCGTCAATTAGACACCCAGCGCTTATTTCATCTCTGTTTTCTCCTTGCCCTCTCTTGGCTGTTCGAATCAACCTACGGAGTAATTAATACGTCGTAGACAATTGGGAACCCGCCACGCCTGTGCCGTTTACTATTTTGGGCCTTGACCATCCCATATTCCGTACTCTTTCTTTCAGTAAAGTACAAAGAAGATTTCTGGTTACGGTGGGCTACGAGTAAACGAGACTGTAGCATTTTGGATCAAGAGGCTTCCATGGGAGCAACAGCTGGGGATGGTGTAATACATGTGGAATGTGTCTTACTGCTGGAACACGCCGTTGTACAACTACTCCGTAAGATACGGAGTACAAGTACGCTTCCCTTAACATTGACGCTACGGGGACGCGGGACGGCCAGCACGTCAACGGTTGAATGGGCGACATTCGGCCTTGCCCGCCTGAGGCGATGCACCGGCTCTGGAGGCTTTTATTATGGAGCAGGAGCTTTGTATTTGCCCACGTCATGGTGCACGAGGATTGTACAAGATAGTTTTCGTACTTTGTGCAGAAAAATAGTAGAGGAAAACCAAACACAAAATCAAATAAACACTGGATTCATCCGCAGCGATACTCTGCGGATACGTCGAAGGAGTGGGTGCGCCCTAATAAAACAGAGTATCATTGCTGTCAGGGTCTTGTTTCGTTTCAAGAAGAAAAAGAGAGGCTTCTCCTATACGACGTAAACAGAGGTACATCGCCAGGAAGAAAACAGTCGACCTAATTTCCGACCGGCCAATAATATCAGCTAGACACCCCCAGTGGGACCACAAGTCATTTTATTTTCAGTGCGTCAGGGCAGCCAAAGCCCAGTTCGCTTCGTAGTGCGCTGCGGGCCCCCTTGTCCCTTGTCCTTATCGAGGAACCTTCGCTGCGACCAAGGACAGGCCCTGCCCGCGGCCATTCTGGCAGTGTTCCAAGCTGTTCCAGGACAGAATGAGACGAGGGAGCTCATCCTCGCGGCCAGGCCCAAGGCTTTGAATCAAGCTAGCGCAGTGTAAATAAGATTGCCCAAACGGACGTGAGAAAACAAAAGAGGCGAAGGAGGAGCGAAAAAAGGCGGCAGGCCTGCTCGGGTTTGCGCTCTGGCTCTTACGCTTGCCCGCAAGACGGACGATCTGCTCCAAGAAGCCAAGCTGCCTGCACAACTGCTTTTCACCCGGCCCGTCTACAGCGTCGTACAAGTATAGCTACAAGCAAAGGCGATTGCCCTTCTCCCACGCGCTCCGTCGTGGTGCAATAAGATACTCTATGCTCCGTAGTGTAAAAAGCGTCTGCATCGGAACGAACATGTCTCACCATGCAAGTCTTAGATCTTGCTTTTACAGCTGCCCTTGCCGCGTAGAGGAACCTCAAAAACCAAAGCTAGCAGCTCCAGGCCGAGCTTACAGCAAACGTTTCGCCTCTTTGTGTCTCAGAGGACCACTGCACAGCGCACGGATTCGTAAGATACCTGCACCAGAGGCGCCGCATCGCAAAACGCACTCCGTAGGCAGATGTGCAGTAGCGCGCCGCCGGACTGCGCTCTCTCCAGGCTATCTCTGCGCTGGGACCATTTGCTGATCCTCTCGCTCTCGTCGTGACGAGCCACGGCCTCTCGTTTCTGTTTCCGCTTCTGCGCAAGACAGCACATGTCGAGAGGGCAAAATCAATGCTTCGTATTCAACAAAACAAGAAAGCACAGATGCAGCCTGCGCGCAGCTTGAATTTGTTCAAAGAACAGAAAAAGCAGCATGGACCGAGCAGCGCGCCACAGCGAGACCGCAGGGAGATCCCTGGCGGGCGCGCGGGAAAAAGAGGCCCTCGTGCCGTTTCGGCGCGCGTGTCGGAGGCGTGGCAGTGGGCGTGGACTGTCCCCCAGGAGCCGGCCCGCAGGATCGCGTTTTAGGAAAAGAGTTGCGCAGTCTCGTGTCTTACAGCGCAGAGCGCGCGTTGAGTTCGGACGGGCTGACTATCGTCGACCCTGGACTCACAGCAGAGACCGGATTTGCTACTTTTCGGAGGCAGACTGGGGCTGCCCGGGGCCCGCTGAGGTCCGCTGAGAGGCCGCTAAAAGCAGTGCAGCACTATTAGTCCGTAGCCCACGTCTGCTAAGTTGTTCCTGGCCTGGTCACTCTCGCTATTTTCGCCCGTCTGGCTCCTCTTCCCGTACCCCTGTCATGTCCTTCAACCGCCCTTTCCAGATCGGGCTAGCACCCGCGCTGCAACAACCGACCCTTGCATGGGCCCTGAGGTCCGCCGATGCCTTTGTGTTGTATCTTCCTCATCTTGGCCGGGGTGTGGCAGAGGGGCTTCCTCCAGGTAATTTCTTTGCTGGCGTTGGGCGTCCTTCCGTCTCCTGTCGTCTCCCGCCCAGCCGCTCTCTTTCCACTGTCCTCTTCTTTCACCTCTTTCCTCTCTCGCGTTTTTATGTTTTCTTGACTGCTCCTTCCCCCCAAAACAAAACTTTATTTGTTGTCCAGTCCTTTCGCCGCTTCCCCTTGTGGGAGATATCGCTCACTCATTTTGTCTCCTTTTCCTCGATTCATTTCTTTTTCTTCCTCCCTTTTGCTTCTTTCTTGTGGAGGCGCTTTTCAGCTTCTTTCCCGCCCATTTTAATATTTGCTTTTGCCGTTCTACTTCATTTTCCTCTGGCGGTACTTCTCTGATTAGCTTTTCCTCTTTCAGCCACCGCACACCCCCTTTTCCGCAGCAAAAAACACACCAAATTTCAAGTCAAACCCGAGGCAGCTCGACGAAAAGCGCCCAATCCGCAGCGGCCCAGCCCTCTCTTTTTCTTCTCGCCTGCTATCCCGTCGTGCTTCGTCTTCGTCTGGTGCCGTCTTCTCTCCTCTCTCACCTCGTCGCTCCCGGCCGTATACACTCACCCACTCTCTCACCGCGTCCATCACCGTGCCCACGAACCGGTTGCGCAAAAGCGAGGTGCCGCTGCAATACCTGTACAACTGCAGAAGACGCTCACGCTCTTCTTGTCTTGCATTGACCCAACTAGCACCGTCCTCCGCGCCAGACATACATCGACGACCACGTCGACGAGATCAACAGAGGCAAACACAGAAAAACAAACGCACGGTTTGGTAGGTCTCCCGCCTTCTCTGAATTTCTCGCTTCTTATCTGCTCGCTTCTTCGCAATTCTCCCGTCCCCTCGACCCCAAGAAGAGAGCAGCCGCTTCTCCCGTCCCTGACGCCGTCATTACCTCCCACACCACCTGTTTTGGCTCGTTTCTTTTTTTGGGCCATCTGCCTTGCGTTTTCTGCCGCTTATGGTCATAATCGTCTGCTCCTGCGCCTACTGCTCTATATTGCTACCTCACCAATTTCTTTTTTCTGCTACTCTGCACCCCGGCCGCCTTATTCTAGTCTCTCCCCCTTCCCCTTTCCATCCTCTTGTTCTCATGTTCCACTTTCTACTCTGATTTTTCTTACCTCCTGTTTTACTCTTTGCCTGCGAAACCCAAAACTTCAGCTTCAACAACCGCTGACAGTGTTGAAGCTACTAATTGCTTCGACTTTCGCCAACCTTGCGAACTTCGCTGCTCCAGAACCGTGGCCAATTGGCGCGAGACCGACCGAGCCAACGACTTCTCGACGCGTCTGCAATACACGATCAGCTGTGGCTCTGCGGAGCTCTACACGGCAGTGTGAACAAACGGATTAAAGAACTCGTCAAAAAGGCAATGATGTCGATGCTGCTACAATAAACAATCACCACCAGCCGGATTCCTTTGTTTTCGCGCCTTTTCTTCTTCTGAGTCTACTACATAGACGGATAGGTCGTTCGAATACCGGCCACGCGATTTACGTTCCGGGAACAGTTCTTCACGACCTGCGAAGACGGGCCGCTCAGTTCTTTAAAGTAAAGAACTCGACATATTCGGCGCCATGTCGGATTGTTTTTCTCTGCAGGGCTCGACAAGATGCCCGGCTTTTCAGGCAGCTTCTATATCCCCATCAGCCGCTGAAGGCCAATAGTACGTTTCTGTTGCTTTCTTTGGTTGAGCGTTTGGGTTCAACTTCCTAGGTTGCGCGCGCACAGCTGCTAACATTTTGTAGTGATTTTTTGAAGTACGTTTCTGATCGAACAACCTTCGATTCAGAACTGGCTTCGTACGTCGCGACGACATTTATACAAGAACAGTAAGACTCGCCTCGGTTACAACGCCCTTCTTTCTGAACAATCGCTAACAAAGTGATATAGATTTCAAGCCCGCATAGGATGCCAGGGCATCAATCTCGCCAACACCAGCGAGATTTATCCACGCTATTTGACAAGTACCATTTGCAGCGCCATTGTTCAGTCGTCGATTTCAACATGCAATTTGTCGTCAGCAGACTCCAGACCGCTTTGTGCCGACACATGCGCAGAGTACGCCGAGAGCGAACTGTACATTGTGGATGACAGCGCTCTCTGCTCCAACGCGACTTCGGATGCAGTGAAGTTGATAAGATCCGACTTCGTCACCTGTTCCTCTCCCGACAGTGCGCTCTCCAGCGAATGCATCGAGGGCAGCACAAATGAACCTGATAATTGTGGGTATGGTAATAGCACCATCGGCCTCTGCTCATACTGCTCTTCTGGCGGCATCAATTCAACAGATACCTGCTGCTACAACTCCAATGCGGAGGGCCGGTGTGTTGGCGTGGTTTTGCCTACCATCACGTCTACGTTGACTTTCTCGGCCACACCTACGCCTACGTCGTCTGGTAACTCTTCTGCGACGGCCGGAAACACAACAAGCCACCACGGCCTTTCTGGCGGCGCGATTGCCGGCATTGTGGTCGGCGCGATTGCTGGCATCGCCTTGCTTGCGGGCTTGATTTTCTTAGCCATTGTTGCTCTGCGGCGGAGGCGCGGTGGTAGTCAAAACGGCAGCATCTTCAACCAACCGTCTCCAGCTAGGAAAGGCCCTCAAATGTCGCAAATGTCGCACACCACGGCGTCTTCATCTCATGGAAACCAGCCGTTCGAAGTTCTTCCCGGTGGTCGTATCGCTAGGATGTCGGCCCTCGAAGGCCCGCACGATGGAGGAGAGTCACCTACGCCACCGGGCCGGGGAGCCTCTGCCGGTGCTGTTGCTGCCAGCGCCGCTGCAGGTTATGCCGTTGCCAGCGCTAGCAGAAGACGTGGCGATGACCATTCATCATCTGACGGATATAATGACAGCCCAGACTCGGAGAATAGAACAGGTATCCTCCGGCCACCTCCGACAACTCTGCGCAGGAATGGCTCTCTTTCGAGTGGATCTGTTCTTGCTGGTGAGGACCCTCAATCACCATCCAGTGCTGGTGGTATGTCTTCACCACAGGCCATTGCCAGCCAGCAGTCCGAACAACTTCCTTTCTTCAAAGACTACTATTCCCAAGACGATATCCACCCTGGCGATCGTGTGGCTGTGCTATGGGCGTATCAGCCTCGCGCAGCAGACGAGTTTACTCTGGAGCGCGGCGATATGCTGAAAGTCGTTGGCATCTGGGATGACGGTTGGGCAACCGGCGTCATGATGGACGAACGTGCGGACGAGTGGGAGGCAAGGCGGCAGGCACAACGAGACAGCGGTGTCTCTAATACGTCCGGCCGTGGTCGTGATATTTCTCCTGCTGTCAGTGGCGAAATCAAGGCCTTCCCACTCGTTTGTGTCTGTCTTCCAGAACACTGGAGGAAAACGATCGAAGGCGACAGCTCAACCGAGACGGCGTCGAGCGCGCACCCCGCCACACACGGATTATGAATCCACCTTCAATGGGTTGACACATTGCAAAGCCCATTTTCTTTGCACCTTGAATAATGTCTTATGAAACGACTTCTGCCATCCCGGCTCGGCCTCCATCAGCTTTGGAGTTTGGCGCCCATTTCTCGCATCCCTCACAACCACCCCTTTATTTCCTTTGTGTTTCTTTTGTTGATCATTATTTTGGCCTACTTCTTTTTCTCTCAAACGGCTTCTGAAGGTTGCACCAACACTATCATGCAGCACCTTGAATTTCAGGATCCGTCCTGAACCACGCAGCGTTTCTGTCTCTTCACGACTCTCATTAAAATATTTGGCTTTTTTCTTTCGACCGACCGGCTACGGCACATAGACACGATCCGGAGCTTTTGCAGCCTCTTTATCTTTCTTTTTCTTCCGTTATACTTTGGCATTTTTGCTACGATACAGCTTAATGTTTCATTCTTTTCTAGACGACCTTTTTCAATTCTTCTGAGCAACCATATCACCTCGTGCCCATATTTCAAAGTTACACTCGAGATGATTTACCAAATTCCCATCGCAGCCAGTAGTAGCCAAAGTTGAAAGGAGACTCGCATCGTTTTCTTCTACGGATGGGCTTTTTCGGAGCCCGGGTGTCTTTGATATTTTTTGTTTTGTTTTCAGCATCTGTCTCATTATACCCAACCTCCAAAGACGAATGGTGTTTCTTGGGGCGGATGGTTTTTTGGAGAGAGGCTTTCACCATGTAATTTCTATCATTTCTTGTCCTTTGTCCTGGCGGTTGAGGCGGATGGATTGTGGTTGTAAGGCGAAGTCAGTAGATGTGGTATAAGGGGAGGCAAGGGGATATTAAAAGTTTATTTGTACATACTGAGTCCTAGGGAATCTTACTTGATATCTTACATATGATATTGTCTCCCGAAGTATCTTTCCTACCGGAACAATTTTGACGTGAAATAGCGCATTCTGGTACTCCCGTATTGCTGATGACAGGCAAAATAAAGAGCACAAGAGTGCTAATGATTTGTCATGTGATTCCTAAGAATATATCACGTGCTCAGAATCATTTCTTATCTTATCGCAGACATGTGACTAGCGACGGATACTGCCTACCTTAAGTGGAGACCGCATCTTCGACGTCAGACGGCTGCTCGAACACGACCTCTATCTTAACGACATCGGTTTGTTTTCGGCACGAAACAGCGACCAAAGCCAGCGAGCTCAAATAAACAGAACCCCTACCCGCACGCGGATACCTTGGGATACATAGAACTCTACGTATTTTGCCATGATTCTGCGACGGCCTCGTTAGCGACGAAAGCTGTGACACGGAAAGCTCTGGGAAAGCTCTCCTGACCCTCCCCGCTGCCTCTCGCCCGCCGCGGGATCTTTGTTGACGGCAGCCCCTGCCGTGAAACGATTTGTGAAGAAGCGATGGGCCAAGGCTACTCGTTAACGACGCCGTCGGCGGGGTCGGCGGGCATCGACGTGCCGGAGTTGGGCGATCTGATGTACGAGAAGTCGATCGGCAGCGCAAGGTTCATGAAGAGCATCCGCGCACGGCACCACGACGGCGTGGTGTTGGTCAAAGTATTGTTGAAGCCATACATGCCGATGAGCTTGGGAGCCTACCGAGATAAGATCATGCGTAAGTCGTGTCCCCAGCCTTTTGTCTTGTCTCTTCCATCGTCCTCCGGCTAACAGACAAATACAGGCGAGAGACGGATTCTCTCGGACGTCCCCAACGCCCTCAGTTACCAGCGCATCGTCGAGACGGAAACCAACGGCTACCTCGTGCGCCAGTTCCTTTACAACTCGCTCTACGACCGCATGAGCACGCGGCCTTTCCTCGAAGACATTGAGAAGAAATGGCTGGCTTTCCAGCTGCTCTGCGCCCTGCGCGACTGCCACGCTCGTGACGTCTACCACGGCGACATCAAGACGGAGAACGTTTTGGTGACCTCGTGGAACTGGCTCTACTTGACCGACTTCTCGTCTGCCTTCAAGCCCATTCTCCTACCCGACGACAACCCGGCCGACTTCTCCTACTTCTTTGACACGTCAGGCCGGCGCACATGTTATTTGGCACCCGAGCGGTTTGTTCCGTCGGCGACAGCAGCAGCGGCCACGGCCTCGGCCGACGATGACAACGAAGACGACGAAAATGACGACGAGGACGATGATGAAGACGAGGACGAGCGACCAGACGATACAGCCGGAGGCGCATCAAGAAAACCGACAGCTGCTCGGGGCAGCCGAAACCGCGGGCATGAGCGACGCTCCCCGCCTGGCACGCCGCCTAACCGTATCACATGGGCTATGGACGTTTTTAGTGCCGGCTGTGTCATTGCAGAGCTTGTCTTGGAATCCCCCATCTTCAGCCTCAGCCAGCTCTTTAGGTACCGGCGTGGCGAATACGATCCAGCCATCTCGCACCTAAGCCGCATCCCCGACCGTGATCTGGCCGACATGATTGCGCATATGATCCAGCTTGATCCTCAAAAGCGATATGCGGCGGAGGAGTATCTCGACTTTTATCGGGGGAAAGTCTTTCCCGACTACTTTTACAATTTTTTGCACCAATACATGGAGGTCATTACCGACCCATCATCTGGCCAGTATCCTGCATCGGGCGCTACACGGAACCTAGGCGAAGCCGATGAGCGCATCGACCGGGTGTACTATGACTTTGATAAGATCTCCTACTTCCTCGGGTTTCAGGACGACGGCACAGTCGAGACCGCCGACCGCACAGATGGGGCGGGCGCAAAACAGAAGCAGAAGCAAACCCAAAGTCTTGTTGCGAGAGCCTCTGAGAGGACCCCCCCTCCTCCAAGGCTCGGCTTAGGTCTACTTCCTGTTCGCCTCAGCATCCCTACAAAAGAGCACAGCGTGCGAGGTGGTGCGCAACCGACAGCAGACAATGGTGCCTTGATTTTCCTGACCTTGATTGTGGCCTCCATCCGAAATACGGCCCGCGCGGCGTCTAAGATTCGCGCATGCGACGTCCTGCTCGCGTTCTCCGAGCGTCTCACGGACGAGGCTAAGCTGGACCGCGTCCTTCCCTATTTGATGGCGCTTCTGAATGATCGCGCCGAAATGGTCGTTGTTGCGGCCGTCCGGTCGATAACGCAACTGTTGGCGCTTGTGCGGACCGTGAGTCCTGTGAACGCGCATGTGTTCCTCGAGTACATTCTTCCTCGCATGCAGGTGGCTCTGTTGAGTGGTAGTAGCGCTGGTTTGAGCAACGGAAGCGGCAGAGAGTCGAGCCCAATTGTGAGGGCGACATATGCGGCATGCCTGGGCACTCTTGCGGCGACGGCGAACCGGTTTTTGGAGATGGCCGCCAAGGTTGATCGCATGGTGGGCACGACCGACGACGCCGACTTGGAAACTGGGCCATTGTCCGGGGCCGGAGGCGCCACTGTCAACGATGACGACGTTGGATTTGACGGTTTGTTTGACGCAGCACAGCGCGAGCTTGTGGAACTGTTCGAGCAGCACACAAAGGCCCTGATTGAAGATGCAGACCCATATGTGCGGCGTGCATTTCTCACATCCGTCCCCGACCTATGTTTGTTCTTCGGTGCCGCGGATGCTAACGATATCATCGTTACGCACCTCAACACGTATCTCAACGATCGCGATTGGATGCTAAAGTGTGCTTTCTTCGACACGATTGTCGGCGTAGCCACATTCCTTGGAAGCGTGAGCCTTGAGGAGTTCATCCTACCTTTGATGATCCAGGCCTTGACAGACCCGGAGGAGCATGTGGTGCAGGCCGTGCTGCAGGCATTGGCCGAACTGGCAGACGTGGGCCTGTTTTCGAAGCAGATGGTCTGGGAGCTTGTCGAGGTGGTCGCCCGTTTTGCCGTGCATCCCAACATTTGGATTCGCGAAGCCGCAGCACGGTTTTTGTCGGCCGCAACAAAGTTTCTGTCTCCTGCGCAGATACGCTGCATGTTCATGCCGCTAGTTACGCCGTACCTCAAACCCGGCATGCTGGTGCTGCAATGCTCGGAGCTGGGGCTCTTGGATCATCTACAGAGACCTCTTTCGAGGGCGGTCTTTGACCAGGCGCTTAATTGGGCCATGAAGACAGATCGTGGCTCCTTCTGGAAGCCGGTTCAGAAGCTGCGCGGGTTTCCGTTTGGCATGTCATCGTCTGGGCCCTCTAGCCGGTCATTAATGAGAGATACGATTCCTCGGTCACTCAGCAAGGTGGCTCGCAATGAAGAAGATGAGCAGTGGATCAACCGTCTTCGCAACCTGGGGTTGTCGACAGATGACGAGTTCAAGCTCTTGGCTTTGCGTGAGTTTATCTGGCGTCTGAGCCGACTCAAGATTCACGAATCTGCGACTACGTCTAGCCACGACGGCCAGGCAAGCAACGCCAGCAACTACGGGGATCACAATGAGCACTCGCCTTCCCCCAACCTGAACAACATTATCCCTCTCCGCAGCTTAGGCATCATGCCGCAGACCGTTCTCTTCGACGAGGAGCCCCAGAAGCAGAGCCGGCTCCCCCCTCTCCCGAGCGGTTTAACTGCGGCAGCTGCCATGGACTTTGACATCAACGCACCGCGCTCAATCGAAGATGCGCTACATGATGCGTCCATGACAATCGACGATCCCGTTGCCAAGCGGCGACGCGCAGCACTCAACATTCACAAATCCCGGATGGGCCACCGCAACGGCGGCTCCCCTTCTCCAGCTGTGCGCGACGGGTTCTTATCGGCTGCCAACGGAGAGGCCTCTGTATTGTCGCCCGCATCACCGACAGACGACAATGCATCGTTGAGGTCAGCGCAGGTAGCGTTAACACCACCAGATGAACGCCCCCCCAATGGCAAGCGCGGCGGCGGTGGTCTTTCGCTCCGCCACCGGCCAAGTGCCATGAGCCTTTTGAACCGCAAAGATAGCATCAAGTCAGTTGCAGAAACGTCAACGACCGAGGCCAACGCCTTTGGCCAGGTCGAAGGCCGCTCTGCATTTACCGGGAGTATCCAATCGCGATCACCCGTGCCATCAGACGATCTCGACAGCACTGCAAGCGATCCTGATGGTACAGGATCTGGTGGCGCCGGATCTGGGGGCATAGGGGCCGCCAACCGGTACCGCGCATACCATACATACACCGGCAACGACCCGAATGTTCTCAGAATGCTCGACGCTATGTTTGTCGAGAACTACCCGCACGACCTAGCCGAGTTCAGTCCAATGGTAATCCCCATTTCCCGGAAAAAGGCGGCTGCAGCAAACAGTGGCGCTGCCGGAATGGGCGGCGGAAACGGCAGCGTTACCAGTGGTAGAAGGTATGGTGGCGGTGGTGGCGGTACTAGTGGCAGCAGCAACGCAGTACAAGACGTCTGGAGACCGGCCGGACAGATGGTGGCAACGTTTTCAGAGCACACGGGGGCGATCAACCGCGTGGTGGTATCGCCTGATCACGCATTCTTTCTCACGGGCGGCGACGACGGCACGGTACGAGTGTGGGACACGCAGCGCCTAGAGCGCAATATCTCGCATCGGTCGCGGCAGATTCACCGACACGCGCCAGGGGCTCGTGTGCTCGCACTTTGCTTTATCGAAAACACGCACTGCTTTATTAGCTGCGCCAGCGACGGCAGCGTGCATGTCGTAAAGGTCGAATATCTCGCAGTGGCCGGCAGCATGCCGAGGTACAACCGACTGCGCCTGCTCCGCGAGTACCAGCTGCCTCGCGACGAGTGGGCGGTGTGGAGCGAGCACTTTAAGCAGGAGGCCAACTCGGTGCTGGTGCTCGCAACCAACCGGTCGCGCGTGCTTGGCATCGACCTGCGCACGATGACGCTGCTCTTTGCGCTGGCCAACCCGGTGCACCACGGCACGCCGACATGTTTTGCGGTGGACCGCAAACGGAACTGGCTGGTGGTCGCCACCTCGCACGGTGTGCTGGACCTGTGGGACCTGCGGTTCAAGATGCGGCTTAAGGGCTGGGGCATACCTGGCGGCGCTCCGATCTATCGGCTGACCATTCACCCCTCCAAGGGCCGGGGGAAATGGCTCTGTGTAGCTGGTGGAACGGGGCAAGGCGAGGTGACTGTCTGGGACCTGGAAAAGACGCTCTGCCGCGAGGTCTACCGCGTTGGTGGCGGCAGCACCGCTCCTACGGCGACGACGACTACGGCGAGGGACGGAACGATCAAGTACAACTACGAACCCTGGGACGTGGACGAAGACCGGCCCGAGGGCATGCTCGGACGATTTGCCACGAGCATTGATCCGGCCGGTGTCGCCAACGGCGGAGCAACAGGTCCCGGGACGGCCGGCCCTGGCCTCAGTCTGGGCAGCGGCGGCGGCGACAAGGGTGTGCGCGCCATGGTGGTGGGATCATCGCCCGTGGACGAACAGCGCGACGTGCGGCATGCGTTTATTGTGACCGGCGGCAGCGACAAAAAGCTGCGGTTTTGGGACCTGTCGCGCATTGAAAACAGCACCGTCTACAGCGGCCAGCCGCCTGACGATGGCCGGCCGACGTTCAGTGCAACACAAGTGACGACGGCCATGACGGTCAACACGGAGCGGCAGCCGCGCAGCAGTAGTACTACGGGTGGTGTGGGTGGTACGGGCGGCGGCGGAGGAGGCGACGCCAAGAAAGGGAGTACCGCCATGACGCCCACCAGCTCTTCCCGGGGACGGCCCGGCGGAGGCGGCACGACGAGCAATGGAAGCGGCAGCAGCACGCCGCGGCCCTCGCGGTCGACCGTGATTGCGTTGCAGCAGCAGCAGCTGTTGCGGAGCCACCTGGACGCGATCCTAGATGCGGCGCTGCTGGAGAGCCCATACACGGCGACGGTCTCTGTGGACCGGATGGGTGTGATTTTTGTGTTTTCGTGAGGAAGTCGATAGAAGGCGGAGCCATAGAGCTTCAGAATAGAGCCTAGCATATTTGGATAGACGAACAAAAATTATGAAATTACTGAACGCATTCTAGGTGCTATTTGGTACATACATCTACGTGGCTGACCGATGCCGTCCGTCCCGCCCCCTTTGTGCCCTTGCCTCTGATATGAAGCTGTTAAAGGAAAGCTCTGTCTCGAGCAATGCCTTCCTTGGCCTGGACGACTTCTGCCTGCCGACGACTAGAACAAACGTATCGGCGTCTTACGCCCCCCTGTTTTATTTCGGCTTTGTTCTAAAGAAGAAGGCCACAAAAAAGATAAGAAACAGAGCTGTAGATCCAAGCAAAGCACAGCCGTGCTACGTGGCAGTCTTTGATTGTACGCCCCGGCTATGAGCAGCCATGTAGGCTGGTCTGGAGAATGGAGTATCTTGCATTAGGGGGAAATAAGAAAAGTACTATGTAGAACAAGAACGACAGCTGCACAGTTTGTTGGGAATCCCCTTTTCGGATTCGCCCTCAACAGATCGTGCTCCCCTTCCCCAGCTCTCTACGAAAACGATTCTGGACACTGACTTGTTCATAGAGTGCAGTAACGAGAGACATTCGGTTTCATCAAGTCTTGGGACGCGAGAAGCTAGCACAGAAGAGGCGCTGCGACCCAGCAGAGCACTGGTGCTGGTTCTGTCCGGGACGGCACGAGACCTCTTTCTAGCGCTTTTCCAAGGCTTCTGATATTTGTTGACCCACTGCCCCTATTCCGTACTTCGGAAAGCCCAGAGTGGGCTTCTGCGTTTTTCCTGGGTCCCCAGCAGCGAAGACAAAGTGACCATGACCCAAGAAGCCGGTAGCCTCTTTGTTTGGGAGAATGACAAAGAGACAAGTGAAGAAGAAAAAAATGAGAACTGACAGTTCGCAGGAGGTGTCGTTCCCCTCTGTCGGGGCGACATGGATTCGCTGATTGACTTCAGATCATATCTCTTTCTCATCTCGTGTTTTCGGTGCTACCTAGAAAGCTACAGGGGAAAAGACGGAAAGCAGAAGAGAAAGAAACAGAAAAACAAACAGAAAAACAAAATTAACCATCTCTTGGCCCGGACCATCCGTCTGTCTCGGGGCAAGCACCTGGAAGACAGGAGCAACCAAAAAAAAAAAACAGCAAACACGCACGGAGATTGCTTTGTTATATTGCTCAAGCTAGCGAAAGGACGGGAAACGAAAGGATACATGAACAGAGAGGCCTTTTCAGAGGCCAACCCCGGTCATTTACCCATTTATGTTGCTCTTCATCTCTTGAGCTCTGCTGTCTATCCTACATGCTTCTGTGTGCAGGCACGGGGGCAAGTCATCCTGAAGAAGAAAAAGAGTATTCGTCGTTGCGATATGCATCCACCCCCCTCCCCCTCTCTCTCCTCTTCCCCTGCCCAGGAAACGAGACCCAGCGAGAGGATACTATGTAGACACCACATCCTTGCACATGTCTCTGTGTCGTTCTGGTCGCCGCTTTCCCCGCTCTCTCGTGAGACCTGGTTGGTGCTCTCCCCCTGCCGGCTAGGTCTGTTTTAGCCCCCAAGTCTTTTTTTCGTCCTTGGCGCCGCCGACAAGACGCGACATAGCTGGAAACGCACCAACGCCCTGTCACCAATGCCACCTTGGGCCAGACGGAGAAACGAAAGGCAGAGACCCGCCGTGCTGGGCCACCCGCAACTGCCGCCGATTCTAATATCCTGGCTCTTTTTCGATGTCGAGTTTCGGCTGTCTCACTACGATGCATATATTGGAAAATGGAAAAAAGACTGTTGACGCTCCTCGCTCTTCAGTTCTGGCCCGGCCCTGCTGTACCATTTGTTTTATTTGGGGGTTCCTCTCTCTTAATTTCTGCCCCGTCAGGTAACGTTCCCTGGGGTCTGCTCAACGGCCGCTGCACCTTTCCCCTTCTTTTTCCGCTCTCGTGCGGGCCAACGAGTCCGGGCCCATTCGTGCCAAGTCGGCCGACCCCAAACACTTTCTTGTCCATCGTATCTGCCTGGCCATCAATCCCAATGTGACGGCGGGGAACACCGGAAGGCCGTCTCATATGCAGAGAAAAAACAGTGCCTTCTTCGCTTCGTCAGATTCCTCTTTTCAACCCTTCCCCCCCTCCGCCTTTTCCCCTTCCGCCCCTCCTCATTTACTTCCGACACGGCACTATTAGACTTCAACTCACCTGGGCCCCAGAGGACGGCGCGGAACATGCGTCCCAATCTGATCCGCATCTCCCTCCTCCATTTTTTGGCCAACATTGATTGCCCTAGGACAACGACAGCCCACCCACCTTGTCGGGACACACCACGAACAGCAAACGACCAGGGCTCTTTTCCCAGATAATTGATTGACCCTTGTTTCTTTTTCTCTTTTTTCCTCGCGTAGTTTTCACTCGCTGTCTGTGCCCAATTTTTAGTCTGTCCTTCTCTTTATAAAGGCTGCAAAATAGCATCGTCCCTTCGTACGCTCTCGGGGTTTTTTCCTCCATTTTCTCTGCTCTCGACATCCCCTTCGTTTTGTTACCCATCACTCTTGCACCATACCCTCCTGTGCGCCCCTCATGGCCGACTTCGACGACTCGTCCGATTTCATAGAACCGGCGTCTGACAGCGCGTCCTTCCACGCCGAAGAGTTTGCGGCTATCACCTCCGACTATGACCCAACAATCAACGAGTCTCTCGTCGGTTCCGTCACGTCCAGCGTCTATGAACACATATATGAACATGGCCGGTGGGTGCTTTCTCTTTCCCCCCTCTCTGGATGGCCGCTACGGTTTGTGGTGATTATTATTTCTCGGTCCCTTCTATGTATTATTACCCCGCAACCGGCCAACTCACAGAACCACCCAGTCGGTACCACTCATACAAACCCGGCCGGTATCCCATCCCGAACGACGACAAGGAATGCAGCCGCGAGAATGTTCGTAACGCATTGTTCCTCGAGCTGTTAGGCGGCAAACTTCATCTTGCCCCCATAGGGGACAGACCACAGAAGATTGCCGACATTGGCACCGGCTTTGGGGAGTGGGCCATTGAGAGTACGTTGAACGAGGCAGAGACAGACGGTTTGGCGTCGTAAGCTGTCAGGGACGAAGGGCCTTTGAAGAAAGAAGAATGAAAACCCCCATGACAAAAGAGAGCTAAGAGGCCACCTTTGCCACCAATACTACAGTGGGCGACAGATATCCGAGTGCAAAGGTTCTCGGCCTCGACCTCTCGCCGATCCAGTCCGTTTGGATCCCGCCCAACGTCGAGTTTGTCATTGACGACGCCGAAGACAACGCCTGGATCCATGGCAACGACTTCGACTTCATCCACTTCCGCGTCGTAGCCGTTGCCTTGAAGAGCCCGCTTCGAGTGGCGACGACCGCATTTGAGTAAGTAACAGCGGAGAGTGCGGAAAACCCAGGTATGAGAAGAAAAACTAGACAGAGCTAATCGGAGGCGGGGGAGGAAACAGAAATCTGAAGCCTGGCGGATGGGTGGAGTTCCAAGAGGTGTACCCGCGCATCGGCTGCCACGACGACACTATGCCCGACGACTATGTGGTGGCTCGTTTCTACCGCCTCCTGGGCGGCGTGCTGCAGCGCAAGTACGGCTGGAATATTCTCGCTGCCGAGCACCTGCCCGCCCAGCTCGAACGCATCGGCTTCGTCAACATCCAGCGGAAGGTCTGCCACGTTCCCATCGGCTTCTGGCCCAAGGACAAGAACCGGATGCAGAACGCGTTTTTCTACCGGGAGATTCTTGCCGAGCTCCTGGCCGCGCTCCAAGCCAAGCCCTTCAATGGCGCAGACAAAGACGTCAACCTCACAGGGCAGGAGATCGACCAGCTATTTGGCGATGTTCGTGCAGCCGTGTGTGACAAGCATGTGCACGCATATATTCCGTTTCATTTTGTCTGGGCTCAGAAGCCGCAGCAACCCCCGCGCTGAAAGACGGCAAGCACGCAGAAGAAGAGAGCTGAAAAGAAGCGAGAAAGCCGTAAGCTTTCCATTCGCCCTCCGCCGCCCTGCACACACATAGCCAAGCAGCCAACTTGTGTCAGACGATAGACAAAACCCCCCCGTGGCAGATTCGGCATCCTCTTTCCAAACCGGCAACCGTGCCGGAGCAGAGTATGTGGTGTGCTTGCTCGTGAAATCTCTATTGGTCAAGGTCTTGAATGCGACGCAGGTTGCGGTCCACGTATGCAGATGCCCCCTCTTTGGCTAAGACGAGACAGAGCAAATCGGGACCATGCTGAGGAGGACGCGGTTGTTGCACAGCAGGGGGCTACTGCTGCATCGTGAAAGAAAGAAGGCGAGAGAATGGGATTCGACCCATGGCAAACGGTGTGCATCTGACGGCTTACATCTTCGTGCGTCCTTCTCTGTCTCGAACCAGTCTCCAGACAGGACAGAGAGAGCCTCGATACAATGCTGACGCATTGCGACGGGGACGGCGGCAGATGCCTCTTTTGGGAATGCAGTGCAGTGCGGTGCGAGCCCAACACGCCCGGGGTCTCATGCCAGTGTGCTGTTGGTTAATCACACACCTATCGCACCCAGAACATGCTGCTGGTGCGAATGTTACAACTGGACGAGATAAACAACAATCAAAAACTAACTTTGCCAACAGGCTGGGTTAAACGTCATTGGTCTGCGGCGACATTCTGCTACCCTTGTTTATCCTCCGAGCTTGTTTCTGTGTAGATGGTTCTGAGGTACATAGTTATTTAAGAAATGGATACTGTTATTCTGTAAAATTCAAAACAGCAGTAAAAATAATCAAAATTCAATCTAAAAGAACCAATCGAGCATTCTATCCTGTGCCACTGTGCCGTTCGTGCGAGTCGGCTCCTTTCAGAGCATGACAATGCACCTCGTGGCCGAGCAGCTCAGGGCTTGCGACCGTAAGTCACAAAGAGATCGAAGTACGTGTGGTAGCTCGAGTTGCACATGTCATTTCGAACCAGTGCCGTGAACGTTTTCACGTCCTCTAGGCTCCAGCCGAGAAAGCGCGTGAACAAAGCGAGACTCATCGTCTCCACGCCGCCAACGAAGTTCTCGCGCACTATGCCGCCGAGCTCCTTCATCTTGTCGTTTTTGGGCCAACGTCCAATTGGCCATTTGTACGGGATGCGAACAATGTCGACAAAACCGGCATCATGCATGAAGTCGGCAGCCTTTCCACAAGTGTTGAGAAGAAAGCCGGACTTCTCGCTTGCTTCCATCATGGTCTCGTTCCATTTCTGGAGAGCGCTATCGGCTGGAAGAGAGCCATCAGCACAGCGGAGTGGGAAATCAATGTCTTGAATCTCGACCCATCCGTCCGTATTGAGAAATCTGAGGCGGCAATGTTAATTGTGGCCCATTAAGGTATTCGTTCCTTCAGTACTGCTTACTCGTATGCCTGCCTGTAAAAGGCAGGCCAGTCCCTAAAAGCCCCGGTCATCATCATGGAGTGGATGTAGTCGAATTTAAAACTAAAAGTCCATTGCTCCTCCAAATCATCGATCTCGAATGCCGCATTGGACGGCGCGCTGCATAAAGTCAGTCCCGGTGGCGATATTTAGAAAATAGCCAAAGTGGACAGTTGGACTAACTATCTCTGAACAGGTGCGAGGTCGACGCCGACAACCTAATGATAGTAAGTAATTCGAAGCAAGAATAAATCACGGTGTTCTGTTAAAAAAACGAATAAGAAATATGCGTACATGTGACTCGGGATGATAATCGGCTGCGGGGCCTTGTTAGTGGATGCGTTCCATTGCCACAGTGTTGCATTTACCAAACTTACAAAAGTCGATGACCCAATGACCTGCGGCGACCCGTCAGCACAGATACCTCGAAGCGGCTCCTAGAGTAAAGTTTCCTTCCTTACCGGGTCCGCAGCCAACATCAAGCACCCGGTTCGCCTTTTGCAGGGGAGCAAAGGAAAGCGCGCCAAAGGTATAGAGGCATAGGGCATATTGGTACTCTATAATGAAGAGGTTAGAGAAACAAGAGCCCCCGCATATAAATTTCAAGAAGGTTATCGGCATTGGGGGTCGAGTGTGGACACTAACCTTGACGCTCAAGCTCTTGCTGAGGCCCACACTGTCAGCTAAACTCGACAAATAGTGAGGGTGGCACTGGGCAGACCGTTCTGGTCTTACATCATCGGTTGGCAGAAGATATTTGCCATCTTTGAAAGCGTGATACAATCGACCATTCTCATCACGATGGTTAATGAGGCTGGACCGCAGAGAGGCGGTGGACGAGAAAACCGACATGCCCTATGATTGATCAGAAATTCTACTTTTCCATACCGTGGGCCTGTGAAACAGCACTCCGGAATGCCCATCCCCGCAGCAATTTTCAAGAGTGCTTTTCGGGAGGAGACAATGGGATTTGTACTAACATCGCCCAGGGCCGAGTCGACATCGGTGTTATCCGACATCTGTCGTGCGATTAGCTACTGTTGAAACCATGGCAAACAATAGTCTGTCTTTCTAGTTCGTTCAAACTAACATCACCATCGGCCTCGAGGTCAAAGGCCTCGTCAAACTCAAAATCGTGCTCAGCCATGATTCCGTGCTTTCGGTGACGAGAGAGATATGTCACGAGACAAAGAGAAGAAACGACGATGAGAATCAAGTCTCGATGTGATGCTCCGGCGAACAAAGCAGCAGCGGCTGCTATGCCTTGGATGGACGCTTCCAAGCAAGGTTGGTAACCGTAGACTCTCCAGAGTCCCAGAATCCCAAACACTCAGGATGAGATGGGACTTGGGTGGGATAGAGAGAAATTCTCGCTACTTAGAACAAAAACAGTTGGGCAGTTTCAAGTCAGGCGCTGCTTGAGAAAAAGAGGAAGAGTAAAGGAAGACCGAATCGTGTCCGTTCATGGGCGGGCATCGGGCATTCTTAAGTATTCTTCTTCGTGTCTCCCGGACTGAGACCGTCAGCAAGAAAAGGCGAGTCCGAGAGAAGGAGGGGGAAGGGTAACCGGGGGGTTCAGAACAACATCGGCTGCACAGACGACAGACGACAAAAAATGAGATGTCCGAACAGTGCTTTGTGAGAAGAAACGAGAGACAGTGGTTGGCTCGGTTCGGGTGAAACCATGGTCGCCGGGGACCAGCAGCGGCGACGACGGACAGCAGCAGCAGAGGAGACTGGAGGTAGCGACAAAAGAGGTGGTAAACACGGCGCTGAGGCGACGTGGAAAGAAAAAGGAAAAAAAGGAAATCCTGAGATCCTCAAAAGAAGCACCAACAGCGAATGTGCATGGAAGCGATAGGCTGTGAGGAGCTGTCGAGTTGCACAGAGGGCCAGGCCAGAAAGGCACCGCCCCTCTCCTTGCACTGTTGGCGCTGTAAGCGCTGTTTGTGTTGGGGGTCGTCGACTTCTGGTCTTCTGATGTGTCGCGGTCCTGGTCCCGTCCACACTAGGATGCACTGTAATTAGGCCAGGTGCTGGGCAGTCACGGCTGGAACGGCGACCAGTCCGTACGAGCTGGGTTGCCCAGTTTTGTTTTCGATAAGAGCCAGCTGGGCCCTCGGGTTCGTTTCCCAAGGACAGAGAACAGTTGCAGAAGACCAACCTCGTCGCAGCGGTCCAAGAACAAACAGGGAGGGGAGGGATGCAAGTCAGTGATGTGCGGATTGATTTGCAGTGGGCGAGAGGTATGTCAGGCGAATGCAGAAGTCACCCCATTATGCAGAGTGTGAACACAGATGGGTGGCTGGCCACAGATGCATGCAAAAGCAATTTGAAGACAAAGAAATGCGAGACGGCGAGCACGAGTTGAGCGCAAGAAGCGGGACAGAAGCGAGGAAAAAGGAAAAAAAGAAAGAGGCCACGGAGAATCAGGAAAGGGGAGCTGGTCAAAATGTGACCTGTCGTCGTTTGCCCCCGTAAAAGTAAGCTACCGGAGGGTGCCGGGGAGAGGGGCTCATGCAGTACCGGGGCCAGGCCGGACGAGGCATGACAAAACGCAGAGCCAGGAGGGGGGAAGCGCGGAAACGAAGATCACGAAGCGACAGATGTGGATTTGAGGTTGCAGTGGCCAGTCGCTGCATGCAGGCTGAGAAGGAAAGGCGATGCCTGCATCCCCGTTCTTGATGGAAGGAACCACACAGCACGCAGAGTGGGTGCTTTGCCCTGCAGAACTTGGAAGACTGCGAAGGCGCGCAGGAGACTGCACAGAGGGAAAGAGCGAGCAAGATAACACAAGACCGGAACACAGATGTACGGACGGGTGTGCGCAGGGCGTTCCCATTCGTTGCTTCCCCGAGCGTCTTTGTTGCGCCGTCTGGGCAAGCCTGAAAGGGCTGTTGGAAGTTGAAATTGGCTGTTGGCGGGAAAAGCACAGGGAAAGAGCCAACGGCCCCACGTATCACAGGCAAGGAGAGGGCAGCGGTCGGACCAGAAGGCGAGAAAAAGAAACGAAACAGAAGGAATGAAGCCTCAACAATGGCAGGGATGATCACGTCGGGCAGAGCGGTGCGAGGCACATAGGCGCTCCTTCTCATTCAGTTGCCATCAGCCCAAAGCAAGGAGAGCGGCCAAGAACACTTTAATACGGCGAGATCCCGCTGCTGCCTTTCTGATCCTGCTCGAAGCAGAGCCTCTTCTTTCGCCCGTTTCTGGCTCCCCAGCACGACCTCCGACCTCGCCCCCCCCCCCCTCGTCGTACGGTATCGTCCAGCTCCAGCCGCCCAACCCGAGAACATACCCAAGACAGCGTCTCTGCCGTCTGTTTCCCACCGAGCCCATGCGAGGACGACGATTCCAGAACAGCCGCGGTCCCGCTGTCACGGGGCTCTTTTGTGAACCATGCCAATTTCTTTTCGCCATTCCTTGCCTCCGTCCACGGCCTTCCCAGCTCAGAATGCCCGAGACACGGAAAACCAGAAACAGGAGCAGAGCAGGAGAGCGAGAGAGACCGACAGGATGACCAGCAAGCAGATAAGCACAGCTGCGGGAATGCCACCTCACCGCTCGGCTGGAGGCAGACCGAGCATCCACAACCTGTTCTGGCATTGAAGACATTGTCTTAGTCGGACAGGGTGTGCCATGTACACCCAAGCGATCGTCTAACGGAGCGCCAGCACACGCTGTGACGACAATCCAGGCCGTGCAGCTGGTGGGGGTGGAGAGCCAGACGATTGCAACGAATTACGAACGAAGAAGAAAAGAGGGTGTCAGCGACGAGGAGCGACGCCTCGTTCCGTCCTGTTTCTTGCCATGCCATTTTCAACTTCTCGCTTTTTTTCCTCAGCAGAGGGAGGTGGGCGCTAGGCAATTCTCCTCTCTTGCCCCGTCGCGCAATGGGACTCAATATTTCCCTCTCGCGCTGCTGCTGCAGCTCCGCCCGTGAGGGAGGCGGAAGAGGACCCCATTGGGCCCAGCCGTGTCCATGGCAGGTCTTGGCCGCCTGTCATTGGCAAGCCGCGGCGGCCAAGGCAAGCCATACCAAAGCCGTTGTTGTGCGAGAGCAAGGGACATGCGGCCGGTTTTGCGCCAGGGAGTTCACCCCAAAAGCACAGCTAGGTTTTTCCTTGTGTTTCCTCTGCTGGCTGTTCCCAGCGGAGCCAGCCGAGTGCCTGGGGGTGGTATCACTGCTCGTATCTTGCGCGGGTGCGAGTGTGCGAGCGGCGCGTTGCATTTCCATTGCACTGCAACTGTGTGGAGACTCGTCAGACAGCAACGGTTCTTGCTCTGTGGTCGGTCTCTGTGCGTGCGTTCGGGCGTCTGTCATCCTCCCGTCTGGCACCCAACCGTGCCGTGGCCTCGGAAACTGGTGTTGGCATGGCACGCGGCCAGCCCACCGTGCCCGGCCGACAGGATCCGTGATGCCTTTGTGAGTGGGCGGACGGACTGCCACGCTGGCCCCCAATTCGCTTCTCTTGTTACAAATAGACGCCGTTGCTGTGGCTGCTTAGGTCCCGCACCGGCTGCGAGTGACAGACGGGAACGGGGGCAGCCTTTGATGTGGTCTACGGGGCCATGGGCCCTTGGCCCCCACATTGCCAATCTCTGCTCCCCTTCTCTTCCTTCCGTGACAGGGAGTCTCGAGAGTCTTCTCGTGGAGCTAGTCGGCGCTGTTCACGCCGCTGTGTTGAGCGCTGTCCTCTGTTTTGGGGATGTCTGGTGGACGGCCCGAAATAACGAACAGAGGGCGACGCTGCGGGCGGGAGCGACGGCTTGGCTTCGAGGCGAGAAGCGGCCATTAAAGTGCGACTGCGAGTGCAGCGGGCGGGGGAGAGGGCGGGCACTCTAGAGTTGGCATGGCTCCCTTCCTTTTGCAGCTTTCCGCTGCCCCGTCTAGCCAGATCCAGACACGGATGAGCATGGGCAAGCCGACCTGGCAAGTCACCTTCCCCAGTTCTTTTGTTCCATCTTCAAACCACATGCAATTTTATATAGTGCTCGTCCCTCGCACGCAGCGGTCGCCACGCTTATCATTACATACCTTCTCACCGTGCTCTTTTCTTTCCACAGGCCAGCGTCCCGGAGGGTTTAAAGGTCGCGCGTTCTCCTCCACCACTCCCCGCCCGAGCAGTGTCCTACACCCGCCTTGATCTTCTGCTCTGCTTGTGTTTCGTCAGCCTTCTTTGTCCTGGTTCCGGCTTCGTGCCACTACCGCGCCTCCGCCCTCACAGCGCCTTTTTTCGCTACTTTCTCTCAGCGTGTGTTCGCGGCTCGCTTGCGCCTCAGCCAACCATGGTCTTCGAGAGCATATTATGGCCGACCGGGTCGGTCTGGACGTCCGTTGGCCTAGGCCTGGGCCTGGTGCTCCTCGCCTACACAGCAGCATCGACTTTTGGAGCGTGGAATCGCCTAAGACACATTCCGGGTCCGCCGGGTGCTGGGTTCAGCAAATGGTGGATGCTGCGTAACACCTTGGGCGGGAACTTGCATCTAGCTACAAAGGCCGCGTGCCGACAGTATGGTAAGGCCACCAAGGATGGGGACACAAGCGAAATGGACGGCCCCGAAATGAAGGAGTGCAGCTTGGGAGGGGGAAAGCACAAGAATCACAAGAAACAAAGAGAAATGAGGTTTTCCGTCGAAACGGCCGGGGCAGAAACTGACAGCTGAAGCGGTGTGACGTTGTAATTTGCTCTCGCTTTCTTCTGACTCTGACTCTGACATTTTCTTCAGGCCCTCTTATCCGCGTCGGCCCCAACCAGCTCATCACAAACGATCCCGATGTCCTGCGCCGGCTGTGGGCAGTCCGTTCGCCCTACAAAAAAGGCCCCTTCTACGAAGCTGTGCGCTTCAACCCAGAGCGGGACAACCTCGTTTCCATGCGAGACGATCATCTCCATAATGAACTACGCGCAAAGATGGCACCGGGTGTATGTTTTTTTTTCTAGCTCTTTATTTTTCGCTCTCCGCGAGAAGAATTATTCATTTTTATTGACAACTACCGTAGTATGCCGGAAAAGACAACGAGAATTTGGAGGCCGCCATGGACAGAGAAATTCTCGTGTTTGTTGACCTCATCGAACGCAAGTATATCTCGACTGCAACTGAGTACCGGCCTGTTGATATAGCACGCAAGGTCCAGTTCCTTACCCTTGACGTCATCACCGCACTCGCCTTCAGCAAGCGCTTCGGCTACACGGAGCAGGATACCGACCTGTACTCGTACATCAAGATCACCGAAGAGAGCATGCCCGTCATGATGTTTTTGTCCATTTTCCCGAAGCTGGCGTTGGTGCTGCAGTCGCATCTCTTCCGTCGGCTGATGCCGTCAGAGCACGATCGTGTTGGCTTTGGAAAATTCATCTCGTAAGCATTCCTTTCACGCCACTAGACTGTCGGTTTTCTCTTCCCTAGCTAACCGGCCAGCGTGGCCAAGCAGATCGTTGGCGAGCGCGTGGCTTCGGACCAGCCTGATCGCAGAGACATGCTCGGCTCGTTTCTAGCACACGGTCTCACGCGCGAAGAAGCCGAGGGCGAAACGCTTTTGCAAATCATCGCCGGATCCGATACCACTGCTACGGCCATCCGCACTACCTTGCTCTACCTCATGTCATCGCCGCAGTCCTACCGGCGACTGGCGGAGGAGGTGCGCGGGGCGGCCGCCGAAAGCCGCATCTCATCGCCCATCGTGACAGACGCCGAGGCTCGCGCCCTGCCGTACCTGCAGGCCGTGATCAGAGAAGGACTTCGTATCAACCCGCCCGTTGCCGGCACCATGGACGTTATGGTCCCCGAGGGGGGAGACGTGCTTTGCGGGTATCCTGTGCCTGCCGGCACCGAAATCGGTTGCTCCGAGTTCGGCACACAGACCCTGGCCTCCATTTATGGACCCGATGCGGACATATTCCGACCTGAACGGTGGTTGGAAGCCGAGGCCGAAGAAGACGATGAGCGCCTCAAGCGCATGACCAGTACGTGGAACCTCGTGTTCAAGTACGGCAAATGGCAATGCCTGGGCAAAGAAGTGGCCCTGCTGGAGCTAAACAAGGTTTTTGTCGAAGTAAGTCCCTTGTCTGGGGGGGGGGGGGGGGGGGGGGGGGGGGGGGGGGGGGGGGGGGGGGGGGGGGGGGGGGGGGGGGGGCGCGGGGGGGGGGCGGGGGGGGGGGGGGCGCGCGGGCGGG
>WNYD01000204.1:1302-47330 GCA_021396205.1 Sporothrix brunneoviolacea
TCGAGTCGGCGTCGACTTTGCCGCTTTCGAGTAACAGTTTAACGACGGCCTCGTAGCCGTTCTCGGCGGCCACTGACAACGGCGTCAGACCAGAGCCCTCCTTCGAGTCGGCGTCGACTTTGCCGCTTTCGAGTAACAGTTTAACGACGGCCTCGTAGCCGTTCTCGGCGGCCACTGACAGCGGCGTCCGACCAAAGTCGTCCTTCGAGTCGGCGTTGACTTTACCGCTTTCGAGTAACAGCTTAACGACGGCCTCGTGGCCGTTCTCGGCGGCCACTGACAGCGGCGTCCGACCAAAGTCGTCCTTCGAGTCGGCGTCGACTTTACCGCTTTCGAGCAACAGCTTAATGACGGCCTCGTGGCCTTTTTCGGCGGCCCATAACAACGGCGTCCGACCAAAGTCGTCCTTTAAGTCGGCGACCTTACCGCTCTCGAGTAATAGCTTAACGACGGCCTCGTGGCGGTTCTCGGCGGCCAATGACAACGGCGTCAGACCAGAGCTGTCCTTCGGGTCGGCGTCGACCTTGCCGCTCTCGAGCAACAGATTGACAGTAGTCTCATCGCCGTTTGCAGCCGCGGATAATAGTAGTTTCGGGAAAACATTCTGCACTAAATCGACCTGGCGTCCTTTCTTTAGAAGTGGGATAATATGAGCCTCTAGTCCACTGTACAAGGCATAAGATAGCGGTGTTCCCCCGTTCTCGTCCATTGAGTCGACACGGGCTCCGGCTGCGACGAGCCGCTTGAAGACGGCCACGTGACCCTTCCGAGCGGCATACGATAGTGGCGTTCGACCGTATCTATCCCTCGCCTCGATTTTGGCGCGTTTCAAAAACGATAGTTTGGCGATATCCTTGAAACGGCTCCTAGCACCCTTGATCAACAGCTCCACGACATCGTCGAATCCGTTCTCTGAAGCCCAAGAGAGTGCCGAACGCTGGTGCGTGCTATCAATAGAGTTTAGTTCGACACCTTCTGTTTTAAGCAGAAGCTTTACTACTTGTCCAAGTCCGAAGTAGGAAGCAATCATGAGGGTTGTGAAATCCTGAGGAAACCCCCCCTGTGTGCTCTCCCAGTAGATTCCGAACCAAGTCAGACAAGGACTTGAATTCGCATCACAGATCTTCAGCAATGATCTTATTACTGCATCGTTGTCGGTATGTGACATTCGAAAGTGGGCAGCCCAGTTTTTGACAGAGTAGTCGAGGAAGATATGATCGTTAAGGTATTGGGGTAAGTTGTCGTTCTCGTCGAGAGGGTGGGTCTCAAACTCAGTAAATAACAGATGCCAGACGCAGATCTGTGAAAGAATACGATGAGACTCTCGTGGTTTAAGTGAAGATTTCCATCGGAGCTGATTGTTATGATCCTCTTGAGCATTCCCAGAGTCCTCCCGAACCAAGAATTCTTTCGCGGTCTGGTGGAGAAGGTATATCCTCGAGCCGATGATGGTCACGAAGAGCCCACATAGGTCTCTTACATATTCGCGGAAACGCTCCTCTGGTTTGAGATTGAGGTCTATGTAGGACCGGTGGCTTTTCCGGAGAGCCAACGCTAGATCCATTTCCGACAGAGTCAGGGGCCGTGCTGCCACGACGACAATATGTAACAGCTTCTTGGCTTCTTCGAAATTGCAACTCTTGGCCAGAATTCTCTCGTAGGCCTCGTCCACAGTTTTTGGGAGATGAGAGGTGACCTTTCGTATCCCAATCTTGTCGATGTTGATGTCAGTTTGGACCAAGTCCAGGGTGAGATGAGCCCATAAATATGTCCGGTGACGAATGCGGAGAAGCTCTCCCTTCAGCAGCTGCTCCTCTTCCGGTTTGAGCTTCAGAATTGCTTGTATGCTCCGAACCCTGGCTTCTATAAAGATATCGATCTCCTTCGCAATCTTCGACGTCTCGGCTTCGCTTTCCCCACTCAAGTGAATAACAGGCAGCTCTGGAATATCAATAGGCTGGAAGCCCCGTCTAATGTCACCGTAGGGCCGACTCGTCAGGAGAAACTTTAAATTGGAGTTATTCGTCGCACCATAGAATTTGCACAAGCCTCGGGTCAGCTCAGATCGTCCTTGATCGTCGCATTCGTCGAATGCATCAAGAATGCAGACAATCTCGCCGGCGTTCTTGTCCTGCGCTGCCATAACCAGGACCTCCCAAAGTTCGGCAACTGAACCGGTGAGGCGCTCTTCATAAGCTTCGAACCGCTCAATAATCTTGTCAGAAAGTATCTCTCTCTGTTCGAACAGCTGATGCAGGATACAACAAAGGGCACTCTTTGCGCTCCTCTGATCCTCAAAGTCATCCTTGAAGAAGAAATAGCAGGTCGTTCTGGATCCCGTAGTCGGGAGCACGGTGTCCGCCAGATATTTGGCCAAGACAGACTTCCCGCACCCGGGATCTGCAGACACCCAGAGCATAGATGACGATTCGCTTTCTCGCCACTTTTGAAAGAGCTCGTGAGTTATAAACCACTCACACGTTCCTGGGACCCGGTCTGGATTTCTGTCTTTTCTTTCCCGGTACAGTGACGTGTGGAGTGTTTTGAGGATCTTTATTTTCCGAGCTTGTCGGCCACCTTCGTCTCTCTTTTCTAAAGACATCTGGTGCATCTGCTTGCTGACATGCGTGGAGTTGCCGTATTCGGAATCGGGGAACTCGTCTTTAATCTCTTTCCGAAGTCGTCTGAATGCGTTCGTTTCCCCTTCGCCGTATATAAGCGGCATGTGAATGCCAAAGATGCCCAGTAGAGAGTACGCCTTGTCTTCCTTGCGTGTCGTTTCACGGCCTTCGATCCATGCCAACCGCTCAGAGACACTATAACCAGGCTGTAGGCCGTCTCGAAGGAGTGCTAGAGGAAGTCCTGTGATGTGGTGGATACTATGTTCCAGAGACTTCTTGTCCCCCAGCCGCGCGCCCTCTTTAGAGAAGAATTCAACCGGGGCTGGAGCAATAAGCTCTTGAAGCGTCCATCCGCGGGTGAACCATCTGCTGATCTGAAAAGCTGGCTCCCAGCTAGCCTTGTCGGAAACGTCCATTGCAGGGGTCGAAACATCAGCGAGATAGACGTAACATTTCGCTGCATCCCGGTACCAGCGAAACATGGAATTGATAGCCTCCTGAAGCTCGGTGTTGTTTGGCTTGTCGATGCAACATGTGTCTACCCAAAAGAAGCGCAGCCCATCGCGCCAGGCTCGGTCTCCACAGAACCGGATCTTTTCGTACCCGAGTTTATTGTCGCCCACACCGTCTGCCATGTCTCGGTAGAGGACCTCATCGCTACCCCATGTGTGTGAAAGTATCGCGTATGGGGGAATCTCGTGGTCAGGAAAGTCCCTCGTCAAGCTGACCTCGCCAGCGGCAGTGCGCTCTAGGAGACGCATTTTCTCCTATGGCATGGGTTGTCTGTCCACGCAATCCTTATGAGGGCAGGAGGGGTGGGTCTCTTCTCAGCAGACAGTTTTCGCTGAGGGTTCCCGCTACAGGCATCAGCAGGTGCCCAATAGAGTGGATGTTGAGAGGGATATCCATTGAAGAATTGCATGACTTACATTACTTGATTCTGCAGGCGGGCAGAGGAGAGTACAATACAAGCCGTCGACCCTTAGTGTTGCTGGCGTGCAAGCTCGTCCTCGTCGTGGACACGACCGTGTGAAATCGGCGACAGTGCGGTGTCTTCAGCCTTGTCCGGCCAGAACGACGCCAATAAAAGCGCAGCACGTGATGACGACTTGTTGGGCTGCGCCTTGGCTCGGACTGCAAAACGATCAGGCCGCCTAGGGCGGTCAGGCATGGCAGAAAAGGATGGTACGCGATTGCGGCTGGCACAACGACGTGGCCAATCCACTGGGCGGCGATCTGGTGTCTTGAAGTTGGCAATGACTGTCAACACTACCCAGCCTTGCTCGTATAGGGACAGGGAGAAGTGCCAAGACAGTAACACGGAACGATGTAGTAACGGCGTTTCACTCCGGTTTAAAGTATAACTAGTCCATAAACCAGAGCCTTTGTTTTAATAGGACAACTCTGTATCCAATCAATTAGTTCCTCGCTCGTAAAAGTGATCGATACTCTTGAGCTGTCTAAAGCTAGGGTGAGATGGTGAGACCCAAGAGGCGCGCATAACTACCTTCTGTGGTAAGCGGCCGCAATCCGAGACCCAATGACTCACGATGATTTCATGGAGGCATTAGTAGGATGCGACACATGAATCGGCCTGCATAAGGAACTGCAGACCGGAGAAAGCGGCAGGCTGTCGCCCCCGGCATGTGATGGGAGGCAACCATGAAGGCTGTGTGCAACTTTTTTGAAACCTTGATAAACTAAGAAAACAGTGTAAGTGATGAAAGGCCTTAACCTAAGGATGGCAGTGTAGAAGGGGAAAACAAAGTGCACTGTGGAGCTTACAGAGCTCAATTGGTTAGATTATCAGCCAGGACTTCACAAATGAATTCCTGTTGCCCGATTCCATATTTTTCGGATTGTGCAATACTAGTCGGGTGGCCGAAAACGAGGTTCCGCAGCTGTGCCGTAACACCCCGGGGCACGCCTACGGCACACCCATTAATCAGGTTACAGTAGCAGCAGCACAAGTGTACTTCTAAAAAAGGGATTCTCAATGAGTATATTATTGGACTGACACAGGAAAAGATAAGTACATCGGCACCACGCGTTGAGCCCTTCTCCACCATGTCCCTCAATCCAAATGGAAGAAAAGAACCATCGTGGGCGATTCCAACATTGATATTATCATTAGCCAACGACAACAGAACGTGTCCCATCTCACATCATAACACCAAGACTGGCCAGCCACCACACCTGTTGACATCGAAACTAAAGCTCTGTCGGGGGCTTTCCGTCGGTATGCGTCAGCGGGGGACGCTGGTAATAGCGGTACCACTCCAGAGTGTTTGTTTCCAGCTCACCGTCGAGCCAGCACATCCCTTGGAGCTTGATACCCTGCCAGACAATGCCATTGGGCGTGAGACCCCCGATGGGCGGGTAGCCCTCGACGTGCGGGTGCTTCTCGTTGTTTAACGTGTCCTGCCAGTTGTAGTAGTCGTACACGTACGCCGCCATTTCATGGAGATAACTCCCGTCGGGAACCGGCGGAGCTAGGTCGTCGTCGAAACGCGCCTTGAGCAGGATGGCGTAGCCCTTGATGTCGTAGCTCAGGTAGCCGGCACCGAAGCTGGTGGGACCCACGGGCCTCACCGAGAGGATGGTGTCCCGGTCGGCATAGAGGCAAAACCGGTAGCGTGACGTGCACTCGAGATGGGTCGTGCAGGGCCCCCCGTCCTCTTCAACCGGCCGGGCGTCAATCCAGGCCCGGAACACATCCCGGATGGCGTCCTTGGAGGCGTTGCTGTAAGACGAGGGGGTCTCGACAATCGTGAAGGGCACATCGTGTAGTTCCAGCGGCGCCTGCGGGTCGACCGGTCGTACCCCGGCGTCAGTGGCGACGGCGCGCAGGAACGTCTGCCACGCCGCCTCGTCGTCGTACCACGCACGGTATATCATAAGCTTGTGCAGGTTGGAAGTCACCGTGCAGTTATCGTAGTTGTCGTAGTGGTCGTCCATGACGCTCATGACTGCCTGGGCGTGAAGTGCATGCACGTTGACAAAGAGGGCCAGCAGGACACGAATGGTCAACATATCGCCAGTTGCAAGGAAACGGAAAATCGTGTTGGATGCTGATGGCTTGTGCACAGCCGCGAATGAAAATCCCATGCTATCGAGGACAAGGTTGGCGAAAAATGGGCAATCTGAAAACGGGCGGATATGCGAGAAGTAATATACCTGAACTGCCTCGCATAGGCAGCAGGACCCTGTGACATCTTCGCCTGATTTTGTAACACACCATGTTTATTTACCCAGAGTCCAACACGTGGCTGTGCCACTCTTCCATTTTATTGTTGGCCGCTTAACGTGCCCACCGCAAAGCTATATTACAGCGCCCTATTCATCAATATCGATAGACAGCTGTGCCGCCCCTGCCTGTCATCTGTCTAGGTAAGGCTTCTCGTTGGTGTATACCATTTTGCGTGTCCCAGCTGTCCACAGCAAAAAGAACTACACTTGCTCATAGCTTCAAAACAGTATAATAAATTGCTGCTAAGAGAAAAATAGTGAAACAAAATTGTAAATTTTTAAATTTTAATTATTGTTTTCACAGTCTTTTTGCATAAATACTCTCCGTATTATTTTATATCTAAAAAAAAACAAAACAGAGCCATCACATTTAGCGAATTATTGAAGCTACTTACACAAATTCTGTTTCGAGAAAAACAATAAATATTCCGCTGCCTAAGAAACAGCTTGCCAGTATGGTGAGGCTGTGGTGTTGAAAGCTCGTCGTTGAAGTCTCCCGTCACTAACAACTCTAAATCGAGACTAGCGCTTCCTGGGAGACAGCACGCGCCACACTTCAGCCACGGCCGTTAGGCTCTTTCCTCCAGGTTCCCGCAGCTTCTTGCCGTTTCTGGCAGGGGCGGGCAGAAAAAAAAAATTAGGCCAGAGCCCCGCGAGAAACACGACCTGACGTCGTTCTGCCATTAAATACCCCCCACTTTCGCGAAAAGCTCTGGAAGCTCTGGAGGCGATTCTTTTTTGCCCAACATAGTCAGCCACGAAGACGAGACGAGACAGCCACGTCGACAGACCTTTCAAAAGACACCCGACACAAGACGCCAGACACACAAGGGACACAAAAACACAGCCGTCACGATGCAGCGAGTACCAGCCAACTTCGATGCGGAGAACGCAGACAACTTTGAAGATGTGAGTTTGTTCTGGAGGTTGGGCGAGGCACACGTTAGCAAGACACGAGGACGAAGCTGACAGTTGCCCAGATCGAGAAGCAGTTTGCCGTCAAGGCCGTCCAGCACATGGAGACGTACTGGAACATCCTCGAGCGCGTGCGCGGCTCGGCGCTGCGGCTGACCAAGCTCGACGACGACATCCTCGAGCACCTGCAGAGGGACTTCCCCGAGTTCGACCCGACCGAGACGATCGACGAGGACAAGATGAAGAGCAAGGAGGGCAAGGAGCGGTGGCGCAAGTTTCTGATGGCGTACGAGAAGAAGGTGGACGACTACAACTTCGGCACGATGCTGCGGACGAACCCGAAGTTTGAATACGGCCAGAAGGAGACGATTTTTGGTGAGTGGACGGAAGGCAGCGCGCATTCCAACAGCCATTAAAGACAGACGGAAGCTAACAATAACAGTCCCGCGGATGCAGTTCTATGCGGTCGAGATTGCAAGGTGAGTGGTGGACGCCGTGTGGCGAGGCGATGCGACGGGGACAAAGCAAAGGAACCAGCTACTTCTTTGTCTTGGTCACGTCTTCCTTGCGCCTTATTTCCTTCGCTGCCCTTTTTCTTTGTCAGCTGCTAACGAGTCAGGAACCGCAACGGCCTCAACGACTGGATCTATGAGCAGGCCCAGGCCGAGAAGGCCGCCAAAGAGGGCAAGAAATCGACATGATGACGGTCGACCGGGAGACGAACGAAGACGACAAAAGACTAGACGAAAAAAAAAAAGCTACGGGGAGAATACTACGATTTGAAACGAGTTTTGTACTTACATAGAGTCGCCCGCGGCCTGTCAACAACGTCGCCGGCTGCTGGCGGGTTTGTGCGCTGGCGTTTTGCATTTTTGCGCTTTTAATACATTCCCATTTTGGATTTGACAATCAAGGTGCATTTTCGGGTGATTTTATCTGAATTTTTGTGCCGGACTTGCTTCTTTTTTCTGTCGCTGGTGTTGTCTGTTGCCATTGACTCCTCATGTTGTGCCGCCAAAAGGCCGACTCTTAGCATTGTTCTCCCCGCAAATAGCTGCCTCAATGGCCACACAATACTAACGGTCAGACAAAGACAGCATCACCAACATCTCACCCTCGACAGCCAAAACGCAATCCTTTGATGTCTTTTGTGCCGAGTTCCGCTCTGGGCCACACTCGATTTATGCTTCTAATTTTGCTCTCTCCCTGCAGCACTCATCCATGTCTCGATGCAAACCGATGCACATCGCATCACGAAGTGCCATCTCTCCCACAAGACGACTGCCTTCAAGAACACAATCATGAAGCACAAACAGTCCAGTCGCTTGTCTCGCTCCTCTCTCTCGAGCCCCGGGGGCATCCGCAAAGAGAGCATCTCGTATCCCTTGCTGGAGCCACCCTCGCCTGCTACCGTGCGTTCCGTCCGCATCCAAGACGTCGACGAGAAGCCGAGAATCATCAACATCGAGCCTCACAGACAGTCGCCGATCTCGCCAAAATCCAACACCAGACTGATCCAGTCCCCCAGTGACACCTTTAACGGCCCAGACAGCTTCTCCGCGCACTCCCAATCTCCCCAACCGCCCGAAAGGCAGGCCGGCATCCGCCACCTCTATGTGGCCTGGACGCGCAAGGACGTCTCAGTAGCACTCCTCGCAGCGTCTGTCTCGGGCGCCGTGGCCGCGGCCAAAACGACATATGCCCTTCTGCTCGGCGAGATCTTCCAGGTCATCACCGACTTTGGCAGCGGCACGCTTACTAGCCACGAGACCGTCCGACAGGTCGCCAAGTGGTGTCTTGCGCTGACGGGACTCGGCGCCGGCATGGCCCTGTTCTCGTTCTTGCTGATGGCCCTGTGGATCATCCACGGCGAGACCCGTGCTCGTACTGTGCGCCTTCGTCTATTCCAGGCGCTGCTCGCCAAGGAGATGGTCTGGTTCGACACCCGGCGCGGCGGCATCGCTAGCCTCATGACAGAGCAGTATACGTAAGTCTCCGGGGTGGTCCTTCTTCATGCCATTGCACGCCTTTTCTAACCCGGAAAGACACATCCGTGACCTCCAGGCCGCCACATCGCAGCTCCTCGGCTACATCGTCAGCGACGCCTTCGTCTGCATCGCCTGCCTCACCGTCGCCTTCGTCAAGTCGTGGGCCCTGACCCTGGGCCTGCTGGCTACCGTCCCCGTATCTGTTGTCGTGCTGCGGCTGCTCGGCCGCGGCCTCAAGTCAGCCGCAGAGCGCCAGCGCGCCGCCCTCAACCAGGCCGCCAAGCACGCTGCTGCCGCGCTCGCCGGCATCGACCTCGTGAAGGTCTACGGCGGCTACGACACGGAGCTGTGGCAGTACCTGGGCGACATCCGCGGCGCCGCCCGCCACTACGCGCGCCAGGCGCTCTCCTCGTGCGCTCAGATGGGCTACCTCAAGGTCTGGATGATCAACCTGTTCATCGTCGGCTTCTGGTTCGGCGTGATGCTCGTCGGCAAGGGGCAGACGACCGCGGGCAGCGTGCTGACGGCGTTCTACGCCGTGCTCATCGCGTTCCAGTCGCTCGAGTCGCTTGGCACGCAGTGGGTGACCGTGCTCAAGGGAACGGTCGCGGGCAAGGCGCTCGAGGAGATGATCGGCGAGCAGGGCGACGACAGCGGACTCTCCCCAGGCCTGAGCATTCGACCACCCCTCCCACCGCGGAACATCCGCTTCGACGACGTGAGCTTTGCGTACCCGTCCAACCCCGACGCGAAAGTCCTCGACTGCTGCAGCATGCTCTTCCCCGCCGGCCAGGTCTCCTTCGTCGCCGGCCGCAGCGGCTCGGGCAAGAGCACCATCGCCGACCTGCTCGTCCAGTTCTACAGGCCCACGTCGGGCCGCATCCTCATCGACGCCGTCTCGGCCGATCAGCTCGACCGCCTCTGGCTGCGCGAGAACGTGTCCCTCATCCAGCAGGCCAGCACCGTCTTCAACGGCACATTCGGGTGGAACGTGGCCCTGGGCGGCGGCGCCGACCCGGACGGCGTGGGCCGGGACGACATCAAGACGGCCTGCGAGACGGCACTCCTCCAATCGACCGTCGCCAACCTGCCGCAGGGCCTCGACACCGTCGTGGGATCCGCCCGCGGCGTCGCCCTCAGTGGCGGCCAGCGGCAGCGCCTGGCGTTGGCCCGCGCCAAGATCCGCAACCCAGCCGTGCTCGTGCTGGACGAGACCACCAGCGGGCTGGACCCCAAGAGTGCGCAGATGGTGCTCGACGCGGTGCGCACGTGGCGCCGCGGCAAGACGACCATTGTCATCACGCACGACATCGCCCAGATCGCCGGCGAGGACTACGTCTACGTCATGGACCGCGGCCGCCTCGTGCAGGAGGGCGTCTTTGGCTGGCTGGCCACCCAAGAGGGCGGCGCGATGCAAACTCTGCTCCACGCCGCCAACATCGACGGCTCGGCCGAAGTTTGCCTCAGTCCTGTGGCCAAGATTGGTTTGGGGGAAACACATGAAGATGAAGGGGAGAGCAGCAAATCCACATGGCCCTCGTCGTCTCGAACGGACGCGCAGCGACAGTCAACGAACCGCCGCAGCATCTTCCAGCGGGCATCCTTATTCTCGGCTCCCATTGCGTACAGGCAGACATTCCTGCTCAATGCGCACCCAAGCTACCCCAATCGCCCGTCTCGCCCTTCGACGCCAGCGGCAACACCAAGGGCCTCTGTCATTGTAGAAGAAGAAGAATACTATGACGAGCGGTCGAGCTTGGATCTTCTCTGCGAGCGGGGCGAGCACGCCCAGACGACGCGGCTGGATGAGACGACGGCCGCACCCGGCAGCCGCGTCAGACGAATTGCCACGACAGAACAGCTCGAACGGTTCGACATACAAAGGTTTGAAACCGACGACGGTGAAGACAGTAAGACACAGCCCTCTGCAGAAGCAGCCCTGCCTCTGCGGACGATCCTGCGCACCGTATGGCCCACGCTCGACCGCGCCGGCCGCCTCGACCTGGTCCTGGCCTGCGCCGCCTGCCTCGTCGTCGCCGCCAGCAACCCGGCCTTCTCGTTCGTCTTCGCCCGCATGCTGCAGGCCTTCTGGGCGCCCCCAGGTGCCGACAAGCAGGCCGTCGGCCGGCCCTGGGCCCTGGTGCTCGTGGGCCTGTCGGTCGTGGACGGCACGGCCGTGTTCGCCTCCTTCTACCTGGCCGAGCGCGTCGGCCTCGCCTGGGTCAACGCCCTGCGCGTCGAGGCCCTGACACGCCTGCTGCGGCAGCCCAAGTCGTGGTGGTCGCAGGGGGGCGGCGGCGGTCTCTCCTCCGCCCACGCCATCGTCGAGTGCCTCGACCGCGGCGGCGAGGAGATGCGCAAGCTCATCAGCGTCTTCGTGCCCATCCTGATCGTGGCCGCCGGCATGGTCGCCGTCTCCGTCGTCTGGGCCCTCGCCGTCGCCTGGCGCCTGACGCTCGTCGTGCTAGCCGCCGGCCCCGCTGTCGTCATCGTCGCCACGCGCCTGGCGTCCCGCGTCAGCGACACCTGGGAGGCCCGGTCCAACCGCGCCGCCGAGGCCGTCAGCGCCGTCTTCAGCGAGGTGGTCCCCAACATCCGCGTCGTGCGGGCCCTGACGCTCGAGACTTACTTCACCGAGGGCGCCCTGGCCCGGACGGCGGCGTCCGCCTACGACACGGGGCTGGGCCGGGCCTGGCGCACGGGTATTCTGTATGGCATCAATCAGGCCCTGCCCAACTGGCTCGTCGCGCTTGTGTTCTACTACGGGGCCACGCTGCTATCGTCATCGTCATTGTCATCGTCATCGTCGGCAGCGGCAGTACAGTCGCAGTCCGTCGACGCCCTCATCCAGGTCGTCAACCTGCTGCTCTTCAGCATCGGCACCGCGGCTGCCATGCTCGGCACCGTGCCACAGATCGCCGCGTCCAAGACCGTCGCCGCGCACATGCTCGCCTATGCGAACCTGCCGCTGAACGCCAGCCACGAGCACCGGGAGGAGGGCGCCAGAAGGAAGCGCCTCACAGAGCTCTTCCCCATCCGCATGGACCGGCTCGTGTTCCGCTATCCGACCAATAGTAGCCACCTCCCGATTCAGAAACGAGCCGACGAGCGCACTCTGCTGTCCGCCCAGCCTGCGGTCCTGCGCAATCTGACGCTATCGATCCAGGCCAACGAGCTCGTCGGCATCGTCGGCGCGTCGGGCGGCGGAAAGAGCACCGTGCTGTCGCTCCTGCTGCGCCTCTACGCGGACGAGGGGGAGACAACCAAAAGGAAAAGCTGCCTGTCTTTTGCCGGAATCCCCGCCGACGAGCTCGACACGCAGGCCCTGCGCGCCCGCATGGCCTACGTGCCGCAGCAGCCGTACCTGTTCCCCGAGACGCTGCGGCACAACATCGCATATGGCCTCGACGAGGCCTCGCCACTGCGGCAGACGGCGTGCATTGAGGACGCGGCGCGGGCCGCGGGCATCGACGCGTTTGTGGCGTCGCTGCCGCAGGGCTACGACACCATCGTGGGCGAAGGCGGCAGCATCGACGGCATCGACGGCATCGACGGCATCGACGGTATCGACGGCGGCGAAAACAACAGAAACAACACCGCTGCGCCTACACCATCCCCCACCTCCCTCTCATCGCTGTCCGGCGGCCAGGCCCAGCGCGTGTGCATCGCCCGCGCCCTGCTCCGGCGGCCGCAGCTGCTGGTCCTCGACGAGCCCACGAGCGCGCTCGACGCGACCTCGGCCGCGATGGTCCGGCAGACGCTGCGGGCGCTGGCGGACAGCAGCAACAAGCAGACCATCGTCGTGGCGACGCACTCCAAGGCGATGATGCGGCTGTGCGACCGGCTGCTGGTGGTGCAGGACGGCGCGGTGGCGGCGAGCGGGCCGTACGACGAGCTGCTGCGGCAGGGCCGCGGCGGGGTGTTTGCCCGGCTGGTCGGGGAGACGGACGACTGAGCGAGAGAGAGGTATGAAGGAATCAAAATCACGCCTGGCGTTTGATCAAGACTGTCTCAGATTTCATGCTGCATGGTATGTGTTTTTGGTATTGCACAGCGCAGTTTTACATTATCTTTTGTCTTTAGCATCCCAAACAATACTTGTCGATTGGAAGTCTATGATACTGTTAGCAGATTACTTTTTCAAAAATAATGCAACGTTTCAAGGTGCTCACCCGTCCCATACTGGCCCACCGGGAATGGTGTAGTTCTGCCGTCATGGTTAGCTTTGAGGGCAATGGACAAGGTTTCCTTTGCGATTTGACATTGTGGACGTACGTATGTGTTCCGCATCGCGTCCGAGTAAATGTTGATCTTGAGCGACGGGTCTACAACGAGAGAGTGAGTTAGCATTTTCCAGCCTACGTCCGTCCCTGTGTATCTCAATGCCAGGCCAAGAAAGCGTACCGTTCGGATCGTACGCTCCCGGGAACTTCTTGTAGAACGACGTCGGCGGCAGCGATGTGCCCGTCCCCGTCACGTTCAGGTGCGCGCACTCCGGGTAGAACTGGGGGCGGTCCTCGATGTGGATGCTCAAGATCTCGTGCCGCACCACGTACAGCCCCGATTTCAGGGTGGCGGGGATCGTCACCGGCCACAGGTCCGGCGACCCGTCCCAGTTCTGGAACTGCTTCTGGTACCAGATGCCCTCGGCCAGGTTGCCCGTGCCCGGGATCAGGCCCGCCTCCCAGATCTTGAACCAGTCGAGGGCGTTGACGTCGACGTGCTCGCAGCCGCCCTGTGCTGCGTCGGGGCACGCCGCCAGCCACGCGGTCATGGGCCCCACGGGGTGCAGCCAGTACCAGTAGACGGCCGTCAGGTTCTGGCCGGCGGCGACGGGGATGTAGGCCGGGCCGGGCGTGCCCGGCTTGTTGCAGGCGATGAAGGGGTCGGCGGCGCTGAAGATGGGGTCGATGGAGGCCCACTTGCGCTGAACCATCCAGGGCTGGCCGTCCTGCTCGGTGGTGTTCTCGTCGGGATCGTACCCGCGGTACCACGTGGGCGGGTCGCCGACGGTGTAGTTGGCCAGGCCGCCGTGCGCCAGGGCGACGGGCGCGGCCAAGATGGCCAGCAGAGCCAAGACGAGCGCGGGCATGGCTGGTTGGGCTGTATCTAGGGAGGTCAGGAGATGTGGCATGTAACGGCGCGGCGACGTCTTGGCTGAAGGTATTGAGCGCAGAGCGTGGCTCTAACTCTTGTTTGCTTCCTCAGATAAAACGCGGCTCTAGGGACCCGCCAATACAAGACGCAGAAATCTGGGGAAATCAGTTGGCGTCGACAGCCTCTCAGTGTAGCGACTGGTAGTAATAAGAGGGCCGGTAAGGCGGCGGGAGGAGGTACGACCAACTCCTTGTCTTGCAACAGCGGACGTTCAAGCGAGTGCGCGCGGTATGAGGACAGCGGCATGGCAGCATAATCAGAGCACTTCGCAAACGACTTGAATTGTTTGCAGCCATTTGGGCCGAAAGCTCATAAGGCAAACATAAAGAAAAGAGGCCAAGAGGCCGCTGGCAAGGACAAATTAACACGGGAAGAAAGGGGGGTTTGGAAGGAAAAGACGGAGAAGACACAATGGGGCGAGATTGGGAAATAGATGAAGCCATACTGACGAATGCATATAGGTCAAGGGAGCTATTGAATTGTATACATGCACTTGCATGCTATTCATTTGCCCTTCGTTGTATTTGGCTTTGTCTAATGTCTCTCTTGAATCTGCCCCTGAGTTACAAAACAAAACAAGGGGAGAAGGCGAGCAAGAAATCAAAGTACACAAACCGGGAGCGAATAATCCGCACACTTTCATCGACTTGAAAAGGCAGAGTTGTTTCTAAGTATATTCTATGTCTTTTCCTTTTCTCCATTTGTTCCATCTCGGTCAGCGGATGAGTACTGGGCAGCTGGTATCAAAGAAGGAGGCGAGTCAGCGAACGGAAAATCAAGGATGCAATTCAAGAGGGCAACAATAGGCGAGAAAGCGATAGTTACCAAGAGAAAACGTATGTCCCCGATTGTCAGAAAGAAGACGGTTCCGTTATGTTCGCTGTGAAACGCATGCTGCTTGTGGGCAGCGAGACTTTTGCCGGACGCAAAGACAGGCCTTCCAGCAAGCAGCTCACCAGCTTGTCTTCCTGTATTCTTCTACTGTTATTGCTTCCTCCCACGGACGGCACCTCCATATCCGCATCTGAATGAAAGAAAGTGGCAGGACAATAGCCGCCAATTCTGGTTCCTTGGCTGCTTTCCTCTGGTCCTGGTCCTTCTTCGAAAAGTTCCATTGCCTCCTCAATGCGGCGGCAAAATAGCCATATTGGTACCAATATCGGCAGGCTTGCCGTCCTCTGCCGTCTTTTGGTCCCCTCTCTGTTTTTGTCAATCCTTTCCCGTTCAGTCAGGGCCTTCTCTCAAATCGTCGAATTGTCCACTTCCACGCTTTGGTGAGCTCAGTGCTGCCCGTCTACACGCATGCGAGTCGTCCCCCCGGAATATTGACACCCCATTCATCGGCCGCTCATCTATCGAGCCCCTTCCTTGCCTCCACTATTAATCCACCAGTCATCGTGCACATTGCCAATTCCTTGTATGTCAGTACGGCCATGTGAGCGGAGTCGTTTTTATGTTCCTCCTCTCCTCCAAATTATCGCTTCCGTTACCCATAGTTTCGACCGGTCATCGAGAAAACAAAATGCGTCATGACGATGATAGAACCAGTTCTTCGATCTTGGATCCGGCTTTTCGGCAAGAAGCCAAGATAAATAAACACCAAAAAATGATCCAAACGTTCTTCAGAAATCGGGTTAGCCATACAAAGGTGGACTGAGCAAGATGTCCCATCTCGGGAGGGCCCCGCAGCCAAGAAACTCCCCATCATACACCCTGATATAAACAAACAAAGCTGGCGGACGGCCAGGCACCGCGGAGGAACCAGCAGTCCCCATCTAGCAGCACACTTGTCTACCTGCCCGTACAGCCCACTCTCCAAAAGCCTTGGCCATCATCATCCACCGTCCCGGGACCAATTTCTGATATCATCCGGGCCAAATCACGCCTCCCATCAGCCGGAGAATAACCCCCAATAACCTCAATAATCCCATGTCTCTCGTTCCCTCTTCCCCATTCAGGGGCGTCGGCCTGTCGTCCCGTTCCTGGCGCAACGACGCTTGCGTACGCCCTCTTGTCGTCTCCGTGTGGTCCTTTGCCCGCTTTCTGGTACCCGTTCCTCGTGAGGAGAAGAGGAAATAAAATATATAGGCCGGTTACTCTCTCTCCATGTCGAGAGGCTCTTGCACGGACGTCGAAACCCCCTTTCTTTCTCTCATTAAGTGGCCTTGTGTTGTTGTTTGGATATCGTGTGTGGACTCTTTCTCTCTTTAAGGCCACCAAAATCGTGTCTTTCTCTCCACCCAAAATGGTTCACTTGGTCTCGGCCCTCCTCCTGGCCGGCACGGCCATGGCCATGCCCGCCCGCGAGATCTTCGCCGCGGACCAGGCCTGCACCGTGGCCGCCAACATCCCCACCGTCAACAACGCCAAGCTGCCCGACCCCTTCACCACCGCCAGCGGCGACAAGGTCACCACCAAGGCCCAGTGGGACTGCCGCCGCCAGGAGATCAGCAAGGCCCTGCAGCAGTACGAGCTCGGCGAGTTTCCCGGTCCCCCGGACTCCGTCAAGGGCACCCTGACGGGCAGCAGCCTCAAGGTCGACATCACCGTCGGCAGCAAGTCCGTGTCCTTCACCACGAACATCAAGAAGCCGGCCTCGGGCGGGGCCAACGGCGCGCCCGCCATCATCACGATCGGCGGCTCGTCGCTGCCCATCCCGGCCACCGTCGGCACCATCAACTTCGACAACGACGGCTTCGCGTCGCAGGCGTCCGGCTCGTCGCGCGGCCAGGGCAAGTTCTACACGCTGTTCGGCGCCGGCCACAGCGCGGGCGCGCTGACGGCGTGGGCCTGGGGCGTGGGCCGCCTGATCGACGCGCTCGAGCAGGTCAACGCGACGTCGGGCATCGACACGACTAAGCTGGGCGTCACGGGCTGCTCGCGCAACGGCAAGGGCGCCTTCATCGTGGGCGCGCTCAACGACCGCATCGCGCTGACGCTGCCGCAGGAGTCCGGGTCGGGCGGCGCGGCGTGCTGGCGCATCTCGGACTCGCAGAAGAGCGCGGGCAAGAACATCCAGACGGCGGGCGAGATCGTGGGCGAGAACGTGTGGTTCTCCAAGAACCTCAACAGCTACACGTCCAAGACGAGCACGATGCCCGAGGACCACCACATGCTGGCGGCGCTGGCGGCGCCGCGCGGCCTGTTCGTGATCGAGAACGACATCGACTGGCTCGGCCCCGTGTCGACGACGGGCTGCATGAAGGCGGCGCGCCTGATCTACAAGGGCGTGGGCGTGCCCAACAACATGGGCTTCTCGCTCGTGGGCGGGCACTCGCACTGCCAGTTCCCGAGTGCCCAGCAGGCCGACCTGACCTCGTTCATCAACCACTTCCTGCTCGGCGGCGCGGCGACCGAGGTCGTCGAGAAGTCGTCGGCCTCCGTCGACGTGACCTCCTGGGCCGACTGGACCGTTCCCACTCTGACGTAAGGGAAAGAGGACAGGACAAGCAAAACATACATCCACGACTGGCTAGGGCAAGAAAAAAGTAAGGTGTGCCATCGAACACGCTGTATTTGGCTCTTCAGTGTATCTTCGTTCTCGTTGCGTAATGCGTCTCTCATCGCGAGGGCCCCGTTCATTTTTGTACATACAATAAAAATAAGAGTAACATATAAAAGACAAAAGCAAGAAGATCGTACATGGACGCCCCCCCGATTTTCCATCCCCTTTTCAATTCGATTACTGCGTTCTCACGGCGACCCTGGCTGCTGCTCGTGGTCGCTGGCGTCGGGGATCCAGCCCTTGGGCCGCTCGCTGCCGCGCACGCGCATGTCGTAGCCCAGCCGCTCCACCTTCTGGACGGACGTCTGCAGGACCTGCGTCTTGACCTTCCACGACTTGTCGTGCCGCTGGGGCAGCGTCTGGAAGAAGCTGTCGAGCTCCTGCATGTCGCCGACGATGGTCCGCGTGCCGCTGTCGTCGCTCGCCAGCTCGCCGCGCAGGGCCATGGACGTCGTCGCGAAGCGCATCATCTCGCCCGACAGGTCGAAGACGCCCATGAGGAAGTCGTTCTCGTCGGGGCGGATCGCGGGCAGGTCCTCCTCGGGGGCGGGCGCCGCGTCTTTCGCGGCGTCCACTTCCTTAGCCTCTTCCGCCGGCACCGGCTTGCCCACCCCATCCCGGCACAGCTGGGCCACCTGCTCGGACGCCTCGTCCAGGCCCATCAGCGCCTGGTGCCGCAGGTAGTACAGGAACGTCAGCGCCTCGATCAGCTCCTCCATGCCGAAGAGCACGCGGCCGTACCGCCCGCGGTTGATTCCCTGCATCTCGGGCGCGATGCCGGCCAGCAGCCGGCTGATCTCGGCCAGGCGCGACCTCACCTCGCCGTCGACGTCCGCCGGCAGGTCCGGGTGGATGCGGCGCACGCGCTGCAGGGCGAAGATGATCTTCTTGCTGAGGGCGGTGATGTCGCGCGAGGCCTTGACGACGCGCTCGCGGCGGTCGTGGTGGGCGTCCAGGTGGTCGCGGAACCGCTCGAACATGGGCGTGTAGGCGCTGCGGACGGCGGGCGTCTGAGGTGCCGCAGAGCGAGCCGGCTTCTTATTCGGCTCGCCGCCGCGGCTGCTGCTGTCGCCCTGCCAGCGACGCTTGCCTTCGGGGGCCATTGTGATGTGGAGGAGGGGAGGTGGTGGTGATGAGAGACGTATAATGATACAATATAAAATGCAATAAAAATGAGGCAAAATAAAAATAAGAATTCACAGGACAAGATGGACACGTAGTCTGGTGACCTGAATTGGTGAGATGTAGCTTCACGGAGGAAAGAGCGTTGGTGAAGCTCTGGAGCTGTGGTCAGGAAAGTTTCCACAAAGGAAGTTGCAAAATAAAGTGGGGCCCTCCAAACGGCCGCTGCTGGGCGCTGGACCAGTCAGGCTCTCCGGGGCTCCACTCTCCACGATCGCGGGCCGCTGTAACAGTGTGCCCGCACCCCTGTAACTTAAAGAAGCTCTGCAGTTTTTAGTGCAATTTCAAGATGTGTCCCGAATCAGGAGTCGGGTCTCACCAACACACAACTGTCTTTCAGCGCACGATGCCAGCAACAGCCATGGCGTCCACGCGCGCACAAGCCCGGAAGCCGGGCGCCACGCCCGCGGCCTCTGCTTCGTCGACGTCGTCCACACGGCTCGGCGCCTTCTTCGGCAGCGCCGCCGCCGTCTACGGCGCCGCCGCCGCGCTGCGCGCCGTCCTGCTCGTCTACGGCCTGTGGCAGGACGCCAACTCGCCCGTCAAGTACACCGACATCGACTACCTCGTGTTCACGGACGCGGCGCGCTTTGTGGCCAGAGGCGGCGGCGGTGCCGGCGCCGAGGCGAGCTCGCCCTACGCCCGCGAGACCTACCGGTACACGCCGCTGCTGGCGTGGCTGCTGCTGCCGACGGCGGCCGGGTCGGCCGGCTGGTGGGGGCAGCTGCTGTTCGCGTCGGGCAAGGTGCTGTTTGCGGCGGCGGACCTCGCGGCGGGGTGGCTGCTGGAGCGGGTGCTTCGGCAGCAGCTGGGGAGCGCCGGCGGCGCCGGCGGCGACCGCCTCGGGACAGACAGGTCCGCCCGCGCCTACGCCAGCGTGTGGCTGCTCAACCCCATGGTGGCGGCCATCAGCACGCGCGGCAGCGCCGAGGGCCTGCTGGGGGCGCTGGTGGCGGCGCTGCTGTGGGCGACCCAGGTGGCGCGGCAGCCGGCGCTGGCGGGCGTGCTGCTGGGCGCCGGCGTGCACCTCAAGATCTACCCGTTCATCTACGCGCCGGCGATCTTCTGGTGGATGGACGCGGAGCAGACGGGGAGCAAGGGAAAGGCGGCGGCCGGCAAGGCCGGAAAGGTCGGCAGAGACAAGAAGCCACCAACAAAGCAGCACCCGATCGCCGCGTTCGTGACGCCGGCCCGGCTGCAGCTGACGCTGGCCAGCCTGGCCACCTTTCTCGGCCTCAACGCGGTGATGTATTCTCTGTAGGTTCACTGCTTGCATCCATGTGATAATTCTATCCCATTCTGTCCCCGCTGACCCGCCAGATACGGCTTCCCCTTCCTCCAGCACACGTACCTCCACCACGTCACCCGCATCGACCACCGCCACAACTTCAGCCCCTACAACACGCAGCTGTACCTGTCGTCGGCCGCTGCCGCAAATGGCACCGCCTCCGCCTCCTGGCTGCCCCCCGTCGAGTCGCTGGCGTTCGCCCCGCAGCTGCTCCTGTCCACGGTGCTGCTCCCGCTCGCGCTCGCCAAGAAGGACCTGGCCGCGACGATGCTGGCCCAGACGTTTGCGTTCGTCGCCTTCAACAAGGTCTGCACGAGCCAGTACTTCCTCTGGTACATGGTGCTGCTGCCCGCGTACCTGCCGCGGTCGTCGTTTGTGCGGGCGCCGCGGAAAGGGCTCCTGGCCCTGGCGCTGTGGGTGGCGGGCCAGGCGGCGTGGCTGCAGCAGGGCTACGAGCTCGAGTTCCTGGGCCGCAGCACGTTCGTGCCGGGGCTGTGGCTGGCGTCGCTGGGGTTCTTCCTGGTCAACTGCTGGATCCTGGGGGTGATCGTCGGGGACGTGGCCGGCGAGGGAGGCCAGGCGTGAGTCAGAGAGCCGAGAGGACACAGAGAAGAACAACTATCATACGACTGAATATAGAATGGGTTCCAAAATTGTACGATAGGTTTTCGTCACTGGTATATAGAGGTTGATAATGGAACCGCAACGACGGGAGAAATTTAGAGCAAATGACGGATATTCGACTGCATCATGTCCTTTCGGGGCCAGTTGTCTAGAGTAAGATATTTTGAATTCTTCAATTTTATCTGGACTGTGAAGTCATATTCAATCCGCCCCGGGCACTATTTCCCCCCCTTGAGCTTTTTGGCCCTCATTCTTCTGTCTTGCAAATTTCAACCCGTGCTGTGTATCTCAAAGGAAACCGGTATCTCGCAAAATGGTCGCAGATCGTGTATCTCCCCCCATCAGAAATCTCTCGCTTTTCATTCTCCCGATCTCATATAAACAAAAATCAGAAACAAAAGAAATGAATCAAAAAAAATCACGGTGGAGAGGTCGAAAAATGGCAGAGAAGAAAAAAGACAAAAGAAAAATCAGCCTGGATCTCTTTTAGGTGTATCTCCTCCGCGGCCCGCCCCCCATCACTCACGTCCCAGTCCCAAACGGTAAAACGCCTTGCTTCATGCTGGGGTGGGTTAATGAAAAACCCAGAAAGACAACAATAGAAAGAAAGGAGAACGCAGACAAAAGAAATACGAGTAGTCTGACACTCGTTCGGCAGGAGAAAGCAGACAAAGAAAAGAGAGTACTTCTACAGCTCACATCGTCGCCAGCGCGACGAGAAAGGCGTAGTTGCTAAGCTTGAGCGAGACCACGCGCTTCTTGGGGAACTCGGCGTTGATGATGAGGCGCCCGTCTTTGCTGAGCGTCCGCTCGCCGATGCTCTCCGACAGCTCCTCCCAGCGGACCTTGGGCCGCACGCGGTTCAGCTCGGCCACGATCGTGTCGCTCCACACGCCCGACGCCCAGCCGTCATGGATCAGGAAGAACGGATTCAGGGGGGGCACGGGGAATTCTAAAATATTTTGTTAGAGAGGGGTAACCTAGCAGTGCAAACAAGAAGACGACGAGGACTCACCCAAGTCCACATAGCGGATCCGCAGATGCTCCAGCTTGCTGAGCCGCGCCAGCGACCGCACGGCCGACAGCACCAGCGACTCGAAGGCGCGGATGAAATTGAGGTCCGTGACGCCCGAGCCCGACTCGTGCCAGTGGTTCACGTGGCGGCAGCAGTTCTTGACGGTCAGCTCGACCGACCGGAGGCGCGTGGTGCGGGGGTCGGCCAGGCGGGCGGCCACGTCGAAGAAGGTGCGGCACACCCGCCCCGTGTAGGACAGGTGCTGCAGGGCGGGAGTCGCGTCGGCGAGGCGGGAGCAGAAGTGGACCTTGTCGGTGACTTTCAGAAAGTACGGCGGGAACGAGATCTCCTGCCGGTAGTCGCCCTCGAGACACAGGTCCAGCGACGTCAAGTTGGCGGGCAGGTTCGGCAGGATGGACGCCATGGTCAGGTAGGTCTTGGACTTGGGCTTGCTGTACGAGGACAGCCACTCGTGCATGTTGGGCAGGGCGGCAGCGATGTTCTGGAAGTCGCGGTCCGAGCGGATCAGGTTCCACTGGCCCTTGCACACGAACGTGCGCACCGTCGTGATCTGGGGAATGGCTGGTGCAGTTGGTGGGCGGTCAGATGGGCCGGCCTCGGCTCCGTCGACGGCGTCGGCGTCGACGTCAGAAAAACCGCTGCCACTACCACCACCAACAAGCCCATCACGCATAAAATGGCGGACTTGTGGCGCCTTCCTGCGCTCGCCACCCTCAAGTGTGAGAACACTAAGCTCGGGAAAGGTCGTGCTGAGGAAGTAGAAGGCCTCTTCGAGGGAACAGTTGTCGGAGGGGAGGGTGTAGGTGGCATTGGGGAGCCCCTCTAAGACGGCGGTCGGTTGCAGGTACACCGCAGAGAGGGCAGGAGGGGTCCCTTTCGGCTCGAAGACGGGGAACCACAACTCCACGTGCTTGACATAAGATCGAAGGTGTGGGTTCTGGGCAAAGTGGATGAGGGCGTCGCTCAACGTCAGGCCCGTGGCCTTGAGCTTGAGGCGGCAGTACAGGCGCTCTTGAATCAGGGCACGCCACACGCGGCTAAAGCAGGCCAGCTTCGTCAGCCGCTTGTCGGGCCAGCTCTTGGTCATGGGCGATACGCGGCAGTCGAAAACATGGTCCAGAATGATTTCTTGGATCTCCATGGGGAGGTATTGGAGAAAGAGTGTCTGCGTCTTTTTCGAAGACAGCGGTGGCAGTAGAGGTTGTCCCTGTTTGCCAAAGTTGTGGAAGGGGAACTCGAGGTACGAGTCAAAGTGCGAGCTGGGGCTGTCGAGAGAGGTGGCGATGGTCGAGATGGGCGAGAGAGCGGGGGTGATGGGCATTCCGGACTCCATCCCAGGTATCGCCTCAGAGGCAGCGACTTCGCTGGATGGTACCAGGCTGTCGAGGAAACTGCTGTCTGGCTCGTCCTCTTTCTCAAAAGTGTCCACATCCATCATGTCGGCCGCAATCGGGCGCGGACTGGCCGCCCCTTGCTGTGTCCCCATATCCATATCAAGCCGGCTGCTCTCGTCCATGTACATGTCGATGCCCTCAGCGTTCTCGTCACCGGGGCAGCCTAAACATCGCAGGTCGTCCGTGCGCTGTTCCGGTTGTGGGAACGGCGTGCTGCTTGGCCGCGTCGGTGGGACAAAGTCTTGCGTTCGAAGTTGCGCAAGCGGAGGACTAGAAGGCCCCGGCGAGACCGGGTTGGAGGCGACGGTCATGATAGATGCCAGGTCGACGGTGGCCTGCGCGGCGCTGTGGCCGTGTGCGGAAACCAGCAACCGCGGCGGCCGGGCGACGCGGGCGTCGAGGGAGAGGGGTGTAGCGGGACGGGAGTCGTCGCCGTTGTCTGGCGACTGCGGCCCGGTCCGTGGGTCCATGTCTGGCGACGAGCCCATACGGTCCAGCCTGGTCGGGCGTGCGTCGGTCTGTCTGTGTCTACCGCCTTCAATCGTGGGCCGTTGATACCATGGCAGTCGCGAGAAGGCCGGCGGGGATCAAAAGCGGGATCGAAAGCAGAAATGAGAGGGAAACGAGCGGGAGGCGAGAGAGAGAAAGCGCCAATTTCGAGAGCGAATGTCGTCAACGCCGCGGACAGTTGACGTGGAGAGAGAGGTCGAGGGTCGAGAGAGGATACTCGTAGGATCAAGTACGGTTGCGTGGTAAAGTAATTGGGCCGGGCGATTGGGCTTGGCCCAAGCGGTGGCTCTTTGGGCGTGGTGTGGTCTGGCGGGCGGACGTGAGTGGGCGAAGCCTCGCAGGACGCACGATTGCTACGAAGTCTGTGGTTGGGTTAGAGGTGGTCGCGTGAGACTTGGCTGGCCGAGATTGGCTGGCTGGGGGGAGCGTTTTGCGGGTGTTTCGGTTGCGGAGAGCGGATTGTGCAGCGAGAGGAGAGGGCGCGAACAAAGTGCGGAGAAGAGGGAGCGGAAGAGGGACGAGGGAGACGGCGGGTATGGCGGTGATGTTGTGTGTTGAGAGTGGAAGCCAGACATCAAGAAAATCGAGAAAATCAAGGAAGACGAGGAATGAATGATGTCTCCCGGGAGCAGAAGAAAAAGAAGAGAGAGAGAGACAGTGCGGCAAAGGCACACTCGAAGGCGGAACGAAATGAAACGGCGGCTAACTAACAGAGCGCAGCCAGGACGGCGAAGTGCGGGACGAAGAGGCGACAAGCGTCGAGACGAGAGAGAGAGACGAAGACAGGAAATGACAGGAAAAGGCGACACGATGATCTCACGAGCAGAGGGGGCGCACTTACGACTGCGCACAGAGATAACGCTCCTGCTAGTACGAGTAGTACAGCCTCATCTCGGTCGTGACGGAACAAGAAGGCGCAGACCGCAAAAACAAGATTGCAAGATTGCGGTTGCACTCTCCTCGAAACCTGACTGAACCCCCCCTTCTTCCTTCGCTCTTGCCTGCAGTGTGGAATTTGAGACGCAGCAAAAACGGCCACAGCCACCGTGGGCGAATCGACGGTCCAGCCCAAGGAGGAGCGACCCAGGCCAGACGTGCTCGTGGACCGTTTAAACGCACTTGCCTGTTCGACCCATCAGACAGACCCCATTTGACCCCGCTAACATTAGACCGGTCCGGGCGTTTTGCGGGCGTCCTGCCCGTCTTGCAGGGCGATACGCGTTAAGTGGTTTTTTAGCGTGTGTCGGCCATTTCAGCCACAGACGGCGCCCAGCAGGCAGTCAATGCGAACATCGCTTGGTTGGCATCGTCCAATTCCCTCTCTCAATAATACGGAGGATCCTATCGTACTCCGTACATGATCGCTCATTTCATGAGGCTATGGCGCGTATGACTCTTATCTTGCGCACCGGCTCCCAACAGGAAACGCCGTCAGACTACGAGTGCACCTGAAAAGTCACGTGAGCTGCCAGCCGGCCCAACACCTGCAGATCTCAAGGGCAAATTTCGGCCAAGACGGCGTCGCGAGAGAGCGCATGCATTAGTGCCCATCATTGCACAAGAAGGAAGAAGCAATCTCAGAGATAGCAACCTCGATACTGGCAGACGGAAAGGCAGGGCCGATAAAAGAGGAGGGAAGAGACCCGACCTCATGTGCACCCTGGCCTAGTGAGAGACTGGGCTGAAATGCCCCGTGTTGTTCAATTGGTCCTAGCTTTAATAGCGGTCGACGAGTTCGTGTGGATATGATTCAAATAAAATCGGTGTCACTATTGTTCTCGTCTGTTTTGTTTTATAATTTGTCTGCATACATAAGAACCCTGTTTTGTTGTCTCGTCGACATAAAATAAGGGGCCTTGTTTTGTTCTTTTTTTTTTAATAAAAAAAAAAAAATAAAAAACTCAATTTTCCGTCAACGATCGCCAGGACAGCATATGCAATGTAAAACAACACGGCATGTCGTCTAGCGTGCTAGTTCAAGGCGTTAGACAAAGTCGTGTGAGAACAGCGACTACGCCGCTAAGCATGTCCAGTGGTGAAGAAGTAGCGCTATTTCACACGCTCGCAGACTCGGGCAGGCATCACGACAAGTTGAAAAGAACGATCCCGGCAGCGCATTGTACAAGCCCACTGCACAGAAATCTGTCTCCTTCGAGAAAAGATGGACTGGGACAGCATCTGCTTCAATGCCAGCGCCTTTGCGGCGGGCCTGTTTCTCCTCGAATTCGGCGCGGACCGCTTCATCGACCACACGGCGATTGTCGCGCGTCGGCTCCGCGTGTCGCAGACATTGGTCGCCTTGCTGACAGCGGGCGCAGAATGGGAAGAGGTGCGTTTTCAAAAGTTGCAGTAGCACCAGGGTATCATCACCAGGGTATTGCACTGGGCTGAGCCGTATCGTAGCTTGCTGTCGTCGTGGCCGCCATCCTCCAACGCCGATCTTCTCTTGCATTGGGCAACGTCATCGGCTCCTCGATCTCGAACATTCTGGGCGCGTTCTCGCTGGGTCTCCTCTTCCACCCTGGCCACATGACATTTGATCGGAGCGCGAAAGTATACGCCGCGTTGCTCTTTCTCGTCACTACGATCTTTACGGTCGTGGCCCTGACGAACAGCCTCGGCAAGATCGCAGGAGGCATCTTCATCGCCGTGTTCGCCGTGTATCTCGTGTCCGTTGGCTATGGGATTTACAAGGGCGTGCTAGATGCACCAGAGGACTCAGACTCGGACAGCGACGATGACGGCGACGACGACAGCGACCATGGCAGCATTGGCGGCAACGACGAAGAGACACCAAGTGATCCTGTCCCAGAAGAAGCATCACCACTTCTCCCCAACAGTATCACCAGCGGAGAGCATCCTGCACATGCGCACCGTCCAAAACACGGTCTCGTCTATCACGGCGCCCAGCTCGTCCTCGGCTTCATAGCACTGTCCATGTCGGGCTACGTCCTCTCACATAGTGCAGCCTCGATCGCGGATGCGTTCGACCTGTCTGGCACCGTCCTTGGCGTGACCGTCTTGGCATTTGCGACGACGCTGCCGGAGAAATTCGTTGCCGTGATCGGCGGTGCTCGGGGACACGGCGGCATTGTCGTTGCGAGCACGGCGGGAAGCAATATCTTCCTCCTGACTCTGTGCCTGGGGATCACGTTCGTAGCTGGGGATCAGGAGGAGCTTGCCGGCTCTGTGATCCCGTTTGAGCTGCTTGTGGCGTGGGCATCCTCTGCGTTGTTCGTCCCGATTGTGTTCTTCGGATCAAGACCGTGGGTTGGTGGGGTTCTGATCGTGCTGTACATTGCATTCATCGTTCTAGAGTTTACTGTATACAGAAGATGAGCAGGGCAGAAGTCCTTGGCTTGGTTTCTCAGTGCGTGTTCTCGGGAGGGTTTTGGTTTATGGGACAGGCGACTAGGCATCATCTGAGCCACATGTAGAATATGAAGAAAATCCTTGACGTAATTTCAATATCGCATTTCGAATTTATCTTTTATTTTTGTGTTTGTTTTTGTTTTTGTTTTTGTTTTTGTTTTTGTCTCGTCACATCTTTCACCAATTATGATTTTTTTGCTGAATTCATTTAAACAGACACCTCACGCAGCCCAACAGGTGTCCATGGTCCTGTGACGGTTGGTGTGCGATCTGCAAACGGCCTGTCGAGTTTGACGGATCGACGATCGGTTTCGGGAAATCGGGCCTCGTCACCCTTCTTTTTGAAAATTCACCGTGCAGACTTCATCTAGTGTTTTGTTTTCTTCAGCCCCTGCGTGTTTCCCGGGTCTGTCGTAGACGTCTGGATTGTGTAGCATCCATTGAGATTATGAAAGGAAAGTTTGTATTCTTGAATTTTTATTTCTTTTCTTTGTCTTTTTACTATCCCATTTTAGCAAATGAACATTGTGAGATATCCGTAAACCTCCTTTTTGTCTCTTGCCGCAGAAAAATTTACCCAAGTGCTTTTTCAAAAAAAAAAAAAAAAACAGAAATACAAAAATGCAAAATACAGATGCAAAATAAAATCCTAAAAAATAGTATGGCCCAGAAATGGATCCTGAAAATCGGATCCTAAAATAAAATGCCGTCACAAACAAAATCAAAATCCGTCAATGCAGACGCCTCCTACTGGTTGCCGTTGTTCGCAATCAGGCTCGTCGTGTTCAGCTGGTTGCCCTGCACCTGCGCCCCCGTCGCCGCCGCCAGCGCCTGCATCCGTGCCAGCACTGCCCCCGCGTCCGTGATGTTCTCGTACGCCATCAGGTACGCCGCCAGCCCGGCCACGTGCGGGGTCGCCATGCTCGTCCCGGACAGGCTGTTGGTCGCCGTGTCGTTGCCGATCCACGACGACAGCACCTGGACGCCGGGGGCGAAGAGCGCCACCTTGGGCCCGTAGTTGGAGAACGGCGCCCGCGCGTCCGTCAGCTGGTCGATGGCGCCCACGGCCAGCGCCTCGGGGGCCGACGCCGGCGAGCTGTTGAGCGCGTCGGCGTTGTCGTTGCCGGCCGCCACGCAGGGTACCACGCCGGCCGCCGCGATGCCCGCGATGGCGTCGTTGAGGGCCTGGCTCTTGCCGCCGCCGAGCGACATGTTCATGACGGATTTCCCCTGGAGCGCAGCGGCCGTCGCGTTGGCCGCCACCCAGTTCATGCCCGCGATGACGTTGCTGTTGGAGCCCGAGCCCGTGGCGTCGAGCACCTTGACGGCCACCAGCAGGACGTTCTTGGCGACGCCGTACGTGCGCCCACCCAGCGTGCCCGACACGTGCGTGCCGTGGCCGTTCTCGTCGGTGTCGATCGCGTTGACGAAGTTGGCGCCGAATGTGGCGCGGCCCTGGAACTCCGAGTGCGTGACCTGGATGCCCGTGTCCACGACAAAGGCCGTGATGCCGTCGCCCGCCGAGTTGTCGTAGACGTAGCCGCCCGTGGGGTCCGGGTCGGCGTGGCTGAGGCGGGCGAGGCCGGAGGGGGCGTCGCCCTCGGTGGCCAGGGCCTGGGTGTGCACGAGGGCGTCCTGCTCGATGTAGGCGACCTCGGGGGCGCCGAAGATCTCGACCATGGTGCGGTCGTCGGCGTCCCGGAGCGACATGGCACGGAAGCGGCTGCTGACGCGGAACGTGCGGACGGAGGTGTCGGCGGGGATGGACGAGACGGGGACGGCAGACGATGACGAAGCAGAGCTATTCGTCAGGCTGAGGTCGGCGTTCAGCTGCCTCCGCGCCAGGTTCCGCTTGGCCACCGTGCCCATGACGTGGGCCTGGTGGGCCTGGACGGCGGCGTCAGTCGCGGAGCTGTTGTACACGACAATGTACGAGTTGGCGATGGGGTTGCGGACGTTGGGGTTGATGATGGGGACGCCGAGGACACGGTTGGCCCGGTTGCTGGTGGCATCGGCCGCCGGAGCAGCGAGCACACCGGTGGCGGCCAGCAATACCAGGAGAGAAGAGAACGATAATAAAGGAGCCATTTTGGTGAGAGAGAAAAGAAAAGAAAATTCAAGAAAGGGAATCTAGAGAAAGTAGGAACGAAAAAAAAAATGAGTGTCAATTTCTAGGAGATGCTTCTCTCCTACTATGCAAGAAATACAGCGTTTCACGCAATCAATGAATGAAGAGAATGACTCGTGGTAAGAGAGAAGACTATGAGGTGTCTACCGTGCTGGCGGTCTTGTGAGTTTTACTTCTTTCAAAATGAAGGAATGAATGAATGAACGAGTGACTGCTTGCACCTGTATAGAAGACAAGAAACGGACACGGAAGACGGTAGAAAAAGAAACGCGGAAGAAGGAGAGTTATATAAGATCGAAGGGAAAATATAACAGAAACAGTAGAACCAAGAATCCAGAATGAAGAAGAACATGAAGCACCACACCCGAAAGAAGCAGAATCCAGACATGGCCGAGAAAGGCCAAGAATTGGCACAGATAAATCGGATATGCATTACGATGTGCGGAGAGGACTGGGGGACGGCATGAATTGCTTCCATTTCGCGAGTTTCCTTGTGATGAGCATCCTCCTTCCGGGGGTTCAAGGGGCAGGGGGAGAGGAGATCGAGGGCGTGCTTTGCGGCCAAGGCTGGTGTACGCGTACACCAAACACCAAGACATCTTGTCGTTTCTTATTCTTTTCTATTGGTTTTTTTTAACCACCGTGACTAACGTATGGGCTCCCTTCAATGGGAAACAGATCCGTGGAAGACGAGGCTCCCCAGAGAAGCAGATTCTTGGCGGCCTTGTTCTTTTCCAAGACAATCGCCAAAATTAAAATGAGACGAGAAGAGAAATAGAGTGTAGGGAAAACAGAAAACAGAAATCTGTATGGGCCAGCTGCTGCTACACCTAGCATTCTCGTTCGGACATTTCCATTACAGTACGTCTGCAGAAGGCTGTGAATGTACGACGCAAATGCAGGAAGCGCAGCAGAAAGACAACCCTCGAAGTAACCCCCCTTCCCCCCCTCTACGACGGGGCGATCTCGATGTAGCCACAATCCTGGACCTGATGCGCCCTGTTTTCGTATTCTCCGTCATCACCGCCGGCCCAAGCCAGGCGAGTAGCAACTCTCATTTAGGCGGGTGTCCTCCGCAGGTCGTATGCATTTGGCCCGTTTTGTGTAGGTTGAAGAACATCCAGGCCCCTTTTCGTTCGTGCGGATCGCCCGTCCGGTTTTGGGCATGAGAGATCGTCCGCGGCAGCCTTCCTGGTTTTGCTTCTTTGTTTTTTGTAGAGTGACGGGGGGCTTGACTCGCCTTATTGCGGCTCAGCAGACAAGCACGGCTGTGTTTGAAAGGCGCGTTCTAGGGGAGCAGGGTGTAGGAAGGGGGTGTTTAGAGAGGGACCAGCAGAGAGAAAGGCACTCTGGCTAAATCGACACCCCCTATCTCGCTCTGCTGTTCGTCCTTGGACAACGCACGCAGCACGCTGCACGCAGCACGCAGCACACATGCCGTCGTACACGAGGCGATCTCTGTATCTGCGACGACGGAACAAGAGGCGCGAACAAGAGAGAGACACGCACAGCGAAAACTGCTCGGCCGGCTGCAGCAAGGCTGTTCCTGGAGAGGGCTTCACCGTCTCCTGTTCTGAGATTGATTGCCTCCTCTCCGTCTGCACCTCGAAAATTAGATTCTGCAAATCAGGAGAACCAAATCTTACTTTGAGCGTGTTTGTCTCTTTTGAAGTCGCTCCTGTTGAAGGAATTGGTTCAACAATTTCCTCCATCCTCCCGGGGATGGAAATGGGAACCGCACCGATACAATATGCGTAGATATTCCATCCAAGATTACACTGAGGAGCAACTATCACTCTGGTCGTTTTTCATAGCTGGCCTCATCGTACTATCTGCTTGGCGTGTATTTTCCCTTTCTCTTGGTCGTTCATTTCTTCCCTCTGCCCATAAAGAGTTGCCAAGTGGACAAGGAAAAAAAGACATAATGTGCCTTCTGCCTGAAACGCGCACCACTTTGTCCGTCCCTGCAGAGCCGCCCACATGCAGTGCGGACTCGGAAGAAAAACAGAATTCAGACATTAATAAACAAACAAGAATAAGAGAGAAAAAAGAAACCAATCAATAGCTTTTAAACCTGCATGCTTTGGCTTTTCAGCTCGTTGGGTTGAGAAAGAAGTTGTATTAATTTACTCGCATTTGACAGTCAATGGACTCTAATGTCCCGCGTCTTGAAAACGGAAAAAAAATCTACGTCTACAAAGGTATGTGCGCAATTCGTCTTGGCCAGGGGGCGGTCTCGTCCCGCCCTCCCGATCGCGACGCGCCCGGATTCCAGGCTGCTTGCTGCTGTGGTGGTTTGCTATCAGCACATCTTCGGCACAACTGCAGTCACGAGAACACGCTCTGCCCCCAAATGAGGACAGAGTGCGTAAGACTGAATTGCAATTTGACATCCGTGCTAGTTTTTGTGTGGTTTTGCCCCCAGGTTGGATCTCTTGTACTTCGAAAAAAAGTGGCATTGGTCACGAGCAGGGCGCAGGGCAGCAACAACAAAAAAGAAAAAAAATGCAGCTTCATTAGTTTTGTCGTCTTCTTCGTGAAGACGAGCCATCTCTCTGAGATTCGTCGCTTGCTTCTCTGCTCTTCAGCTGTGGCTCCTCCTAACCCCCCGGCATAATGAAATTTCTTTCTTGGATTAAATAATGATATCGTGGCTCTTGTGCATTCGGCTGGAATGAGAAAAGAAAAAGCATCTGAAAAACAAATAAGGGTGGGGAAATAAAACAACAATGCCGGCACTTACCACCCGGTAATTTTTTGTATGAGTAGTTCGAACGTAAAGATAAAATGATGAAAAGAAGGCACCGAAATATCGTATCAAGCGGGAAAAAGAATCATGCCTGCTAGGTGGGTTTACAGCTCCCCATGAACAACGCCCGCAGTGGTAGTAGACAGAATCGTCGCACCCGGTGGTGCGGCCAGGCCAAAGGCGTCCAGGATCTTATCCAGGTGCGCACCCAAAAACCACGCCGCTCCAACCTGTTGGGTTAGCAAGAGAGAACCAGTCACAAAAAGAAAAACGAAAAGCGAAAAGAAAAAAACATACCATAAGACCACCGACAACAACGAGCATCGCAATGACGCACGCGATTAGCACGAGGCCGTCGGAGATCGGGAGCGCCTGATCCGGCTCGCCGTCCTTCTTCTGGCTGGCCTGGATCTTCTTGATGTCCTGCGTCGGGTAGAGGGTCTCGATGAACTGCTCGATCTTGCCGCACTGCAGGCTGATGGCGGTGAAGTTGGGGTCGCGCGGGTCGTTCTTCTTGTGGATGCGCTTGACGTAGCGGCGGAAGACGTCGCAGACGATGCGCAGGTTCTGGGTGGAGTCGCTCATCAGCTGGCAGGCGTCGCCCTTGGTGATCTTGAGGTGGCTGTCGAAGAGGCGCGGGTTCTGGAAGACCAGCTCCAGCGTGGCGATGGCCATGGACTGCGGGATCGCGACGAAGTTGAAGACGCTCTGGTCGCGGATGGCGGCCATGTAGAACAGGCACTCGTCGGCGTGCTTGAGGGCGTTGAGCACCATCTCGGACGAGCACTCGAGCGCCTTCTTCCGGCTCGCCGGGCTCGGGTCGAACAGGTCCTCCCAGTTGTCGACGTGCTTGCTCCAGATCTCCTTGGGCCAGAAGCGCCGCTTGTCCACGTAGTCCTCGTGCACGTCGCGGATGATGTTGGTCTTCTGCAGGAACTGGCCCATGGACTCGGTCAGGTGGGGCCGCTGCATCAGCGCCGGGTTGGCCAGCTTGGCGCCGACGAAGAGGCGCGTGCAGCCCTCGCCGACCAGGCCCGCCACGTAGTGGCAGTACAGCTCGTAGTCGGCGATCGTGTTGACGCCGTTAGCGTTGTGCTCGGCGTTGAGCGCGTAGTCGGCCATGCCGTTGCCCATCTTGGTGGTGATGTCCTTCACGATCGCGTAGTACTCGGGCTTCATGCGCTTGAGCTCGACGATGACCTCGTCGAAGTGCACGACCAGCTCGCGGTCCTTCTCGTTGGGGCCGTTCTCCTTGAAATTCCAGCCATCCTGCTCCATGTTGGTGTCAAAGTTGCGCAGCAGAGGGATCTTCTTGTCGATGTGGAGGGTCATGTCGTCCTCGATGGTGTCGAGGGCGCGCAGGGCGAGGTAGAAGAGGCACACGGGCATCAGCAGCTCCGGGTTGAGCTCCTTGATGACAGCGGAGAAACTCCGCGACGTGAGGTCGAGGTACTTGAAGCAGGCCTGCTCGGTGGGCGACTCCTTGGACGGATCCCGCACGTGGACGGGTTCGTGCCACATTTTCCTGGGGGGGAACGGTCAGCGAGAGACTCTCGATAGAATAACAGGGTGCAACACCATACACACCATTGGATGATTGCCCTCAGCTCGCTGGGATGGACCAGGAGGTAGGCGATGTCCTTGACAGAAGGCATGGTGGGCGAGACGTGAGAAATAGGAGGAGAAAGGAGCACAGAGTGAGCGAGATGCAACCAAAGCCGTCGACGAGAGAGAGAGAGGGCTGATGGCAGAAGCGTGTGTCTGGGGAGAAAAGCCTGTTTTCGAGATCTTCCTCGAACTCTGTTCCAGGCTGTTTTCTCGCTTGTCGCCGCAGAGGAAACTCGTTGGCTTCTTCCTGGTTCTTCCTGGCTCTTTTTGGCAGTTGCGAGGCGGCACGGCTTCCAGATGGGTGTAGGGGAGGGGAGATGAATATGGACGACGAAGGAAGAAAGGCCCAGCGGAGAGTTCGATGCAGTGGACGGAAGATTACATGACCAGAGTGGCCGGGAAAATTGAGGAGTCGTGGAAAGTCCGGCCGTGGATGTGATAAATTAGCAAGTGCGGCCGGCTCACTCTGCTAGTGAGGTTGCGGCGCAGCAGCTTGGTCACTCTGCGAGCAAGTTTGCACCTTCCCTCCGCCAGTGAGATAAATTGCTCCGCAGTTGCAGAAAAAAATATGAGAGGAAGGAGGGAGTGGCAGCAGACGGGTGTGGAGACTGCGCCTCATTGGCCAATGGCAAGCTGCGCAAGCCCCTGAATGACAGTGGGGAGTGGGGATGGGGATTTACCAGCAGAGATTTGCTGCGGTGCCATCTGTGGCGTCGGTGGCTGGAGAAAGCGGTGAGCGGGTGATATGTGTGGGTGGACGATCACAGTTGGAATCCAGCTTGTGTCCTCGTGGTTTGTTCAACAACAATTTTTAATTTTTTTCTTCTGCCAACATTAGACGCATTTCGCACCCGAGGGACAACTGCAACACGAGCTCGCCTCGTCTCGGCTCGCTTCCTTCATCTGATCGCGCGTGTCCGGTGTCTCGCTCGTGTAAGATACTGTCGCAGCCTCGCGCGGCAAGAATGATGCAAAGACAGTGCGTGGACTGTATAGCACACTGTACCCGCAAACCAGGTCGACGAACCCCCAGCCTGACCGTCTTATTGCAGCGGGCTATCACCTCGCCTGCATGCATGCAAAGGGCGGTATAAAGTTTACACGGCCTGGCCCTGGATTCGAAAGCCACGAGCTCTAGTGTGCAGCTCAGATTACATCCAAGGCGATCGCTGGAATGCTGGCCCCTTTCGAGGACGAAAACGGCGTGCCAAAGCTGGCTTACTAATTCTGTCGCTTTGAAATCCTCGCCCAAGCCTCGCTGCATCCCCTGTAATCTGCAATACGAACACCAACAAACTCGTAAGACTACCGACGCTATTACTCGTACGCCGTGCTCGTAAAAACTGTGTCCAGCCAGGGCGGCTAACCCCCAATACGACGCCACCTGTGCTGCCAATCTCTGTCTAAGCAGGAATGTGGCCCCCTGTCTATTTTTGCGACTAGTGGTTCGCCGTGGACTTTGCCCCTCTTCTCCCACCTTCTGGTGCTCTCTAATGGGCCTCGTCCCCCTCTGTCAACCCCCCCCTTTTTCTGCTTCGGTCTTGGAGTGCACACCATCTGGTGGCATTGGACTCGCTCAGCCGTTCCACAAAAGGCCCCCTTCCTCCACTCTTCACCGTCTGTTTGTGCTGTCCTCTTCGTTTTTTTTTTGTCTCTCTGTTGGTCCTCGTTAGCCAGCAACTCACCCTCGTTCTTCTTCAGACTCGCGATCTTCTACCCTCTCGACTCCTCAACGCCCTCTTTCTTTCTTCACTTTACCTCCCCCCCCCTCACTTCTTCACAATGGCTGCCAACGGCACTTCCAACGGCACCTCCGCCAACCGCTTCCTCATCTGGGGCGGCGAGGGCTGGGTCGCCGGCCACCTCAAGACCCTGCTCGAGAAGGCCGGCAAGGAGGTCTACACCACGACCATCCGCATGGAGAACCGCGAGAGCGTCATCGCCGAGCTCGAGCGCGTCAAGCCCACGCACGTCTTCAACGCCGCCGGCTCCACGGGCCGCCCCAACGTCGACTGGTGCGAGGACAACAAGGAGGCCACCATGCGCTCCAACGTCATCGGCACCCTCAACCTGACCGACGCCTGCTTCCTCAAGGGCATCCACGTCACCGTCTTCGCCACGGGCTGCATCTACCAGTACGACGAGGCCCACCCCTGGGGCGGCCCCGGCTTCACCGAGACCGACCTGGCCAACTTCGACGGCAGCTTCTACTCCGAGACCAAGGCCCACGTCGAGTCCGTCATGAAGCACTACACCAACGTGCTGATCCTGCGCCTGCGCATGCCCGTCAGCGACGACCTGCACTCGCGCAACTTCGTCACCAAGATCTCCAAGTACGAGCGCGTCGTCGACATCCCCAACAGCAACACCATCCTCACCGACCTGCTTCCCGCCTCGATCCTGCTGGCCGAGCACAAGGAGACGGGCGTGTACAACTTCACGAACCCGGGCGCCATCTCGCACAACGAGGTCTTGGCCCTGTTCAAGGAGATCGTGCGCCCCAGCTTCACCTGGAAGAACTTCTCGCTCGAGGAGCAGGCCAAGGTCATCAAGGCCGGCCGCAGCAACTGCGAGCTGGACACGACCAAGCTGACCACCAAGCTCAAGGAGTACAGCTACGAGGTGCCCGAGATCCACGTCGCCTACCGCAGCTGCTTCGAGCGCATGAAGGCGGCCGGCGTGCAGTAAGCGTCTAGGCCCCTCTAGGAGGAGGACAGGGACAAAATAATAATTGGATGTATTGGATGTGTTGGATTCAATAGAATGGAAGAGACGATGGGGGCAGAGCGCTGCTCGCCTTCGGATTCCCCTGGGTTTTTGTTCTCTAGTTTTTTTGGCTGCTGGATATATCCTAGACCTTCAGCCATTTTTTTGACCATCTATAATATACACCAGCGAGTGGATTTCTTCGTTATCTGAGAGTGACCGCCAAAGTATGATAATAATAAGCCTCCGATGTGCGTGCCCATGAGTGCCCAGGCTGAGCCGTCCGCAGTTTGGCAACGGCTCACATGTGCTATGCCTACATATAATACACGTGACACCACACGTGACAATTTTTGCTGCCTGGCACCTGTCGCGCTGCCCCGCCGCGCAAGAAAAAGTCTATTCCAGAGGACCGACAGGCACGGTTTGCTGCTGCGTGATGACGAAGCCGCCCGTTGGCCGCCATTGTTCTCTTGCTCGTCTCTGCCCGTATTATCCCAACCCACATGCCCAAGCGAGAGAAGAGGCAACCAGGTGCAAATACGGTCTCCCCAAGGCTACCGCTTTTTACCCTCTGAATCCTGCGCGGCGCAACGAAGAACGAACGCCGACGACGCGCATTCCCTCTTCTTCCCTTACTTTCCCATTTTCCTGTTTACTTGCTGTCCGCCTTTTTGGAGCGTCTTTCCCTCACCTTCGACACACAATCCTCAGCTGCCAATTCTTGTGAAAGCCCCTACGACAAAACCCGGAGATCCCGCGTCGCGTTTCTGAAATCACCACATCACAATCTGCCCGCCATGGTGGTCGACACCGCCTACTACGACCTGCTCGAGGTCAAGCCGACGGCGACCGAGCTCGAGATCAAGAAGGCCTACCGGAAACAGGCCATCGTCCACCACCCTGGTGAGTTGCGTTTGCGAACTCTTGCCAGCTCAGCTAGCTATGCCCTGCTCTAACACTGCTCCCCCCCACAGACAAAAACCCCAATGACCCTTCCGCCCACGAAAAGTTCCAGGCCATCGGCGAGGCGTACCAGGTGCTCCAGGACCCGGACCTGCGCAAGGCCTACGACAAGTACGGCAAGGATGCCTCCAAGCCGTCCGAGGGCTTCGTCGACCCGGCCGAGTTCTTCACGACCATCTTCGGCGGCGAGGCCTTTGTCGACTGGATCGGCGAGATCTCCCTGATGAAGGACCTGACCGCGACCATGGACATCACGCTGGCCGAGGAGGAGGCCGCCGCCGCCGCCGCCGCAGCCGCGGAGGCTGAGGCCGCTGATGGTGGCGCGGGCGCGGGTGCTGCTGGCGGCGCCGATGCCGAGTTCCCGGGCATCGACGAGGCCATCAAAGAGAGCATGCGGACGGCCCAGGCGGAGGAGCAGCGCGCCGGCGGCGGCCACGTGAAGCCGCCGGCGGTGGTGATCGAGGCGGAGGAGGAGCACCACGGCAAGGGCGAGCCCGTCTCATCAACAGCGGGCGCCGCGGCAGCGGCGCCGGCAGCAACCTCGTCGAGCGCCAACCTGTCGGCGAAGCCGCCGTCACCGTCGCCGTCCGGCCAGTCCTCCGCCGCGCAGTCCGGCCGCAACACCCCGAGCCGCTACGCCATCCCCGTGCGCCCCGCGCTCATGTCGTCCGACGACCACGAGGCCGAGGCGGCGGCGGCAGCCGCGAGCGGCAGCGTGACCGAGGACGGCGGCAAGGACGGCAAGAAGAAGGACAAGAAGAAGCTGGGCCTGACCAAGGAGCAGCGCGACCAGCTGGCGGCGCTCGAGAAGGAGCGCGCGCGCGTGCGCCAGGAGCGCGTCGACACGCTGTCGCGCAAGCTGCTGGACCGCGTGTCCGTGTGGACGGAGACGGACCGCGGCGCCGACGTGACGCGCGCGTTCCAGGAGAAGATCCGGCTCGAGGTCGAGGAGCTCAAGATGGAGTCGTTCGGGCTCGACATCCTGCACGCCATCGGGCAGACGTACATCTCCAAGGCCACCGGGCTCCTGCGGAGCCAGAAGCTGTTCGGCATCAGCGGGTTCTTCAGCCGGATGCGCGACAAGGGCACCCTGGTCAAGGAGACGTGGAACACGATCAGCTCGGCCATCGACGCGCAGCAGACGATGGAGGAGATGGCGCGCATGGAGGAGCGGGGCGGCGAGGACTGGACGGACGAGAAGAAGACCGAGTACGAGCGGCGCGTGACGGGCAAGATCCTGACGGCGGCGTGGCGCGGCAGCAAGTTCGAGATCCAGAGCGTGCTGCGGGACGTGTGCGACGCCGTGCTGCACGACAAGAAGGTGTCCCTCTCGAAGCGGCTGGAGCGGGCCGAGGCCCTGGTGCTGATCGGCGACGTGTGCAGCAAGGCGCAGCGCACGCCCGAGGAGGAGGGCGACTACATGGCGTTCGAGCAGCTGGTGGCGGAGGCGAACCTGAAGAAGGACAAGGAGTCCAAGAAGAAGAGCAAGGACAAGCACGGCGGCGGCAGCGGCAGCGACACTGCTGCTGCTGCTGCCGGCGGCAGTGGCGGCGCATCGTCGTCCCGGAAGAGCGGCTGGGGCCGCAGCAAGACGACGGCCTCCGCCGGCGGCAGCAGCGAGCCCGACGCCTCGTTCCGGGCTGCGGCGGCCGAGGCGGCGGCCGAGGCGCCCAACGTGCCCAAGGCGTAATGATTTACAGGAGGAGCTAGACTGAGTGGGCAATGTGAGAACGGGGTAGAGTGTTGTTTTCATCGCCTTTTGTGGTTTTTTTTTTCTGGGGCATGAGCGTTGACCAACAAAAAAAAAGGATTAGAGGAGGTCATTTTCTTATATACTGTTCTTTTTTTTTGTGTCGTTGGCAACAATTTGCTTGTTCCCCTTGTGGCTTCTTGGGAGGTTGGAGGTGCCTTTCTGTTTCTGCATTTTTGTTTTATCGATCTCCCCTTGTCCATTCCCCCTTTTGAGTATTCCTAGTTAGAACAGCATCGCCATCTTATAACGACGGATTGTGCACCGCCCCTTTTTTTTTGTTTACGAACACTATTATACAGTTTTGTCCTCTCTCGTCCCACCACACACTACATAGTAAACTCCCATGGACATCTAGATTTCTACGTTTCCTCCTTTCCTCTTTTCCTCTTCTTATTTTATGGTCGACTTCACATCACGTTGTGCATATGTGCTAGAACGTATTTTCAGAAATTCTATTTCGACTGTCCGCTGTGATGATTTCACCGTCTATGCTGGGTTGCTATTGGTACAGGTCGTGTAGAAAGTGGCATTGGAAGAAAACAGGGGGAAAACCTGGGACGAGCAAATTGAGGGTAAATTTGAGTGAGCTAGAGGGAAAAAGGAGGACATGAAAAAGAGACGACAAATGAAAAGAGATGAAGCTGTGGAGGGGGTATCTGTTTTGGTAGTGGTGTGTTTTTTTCTGTGTTGCTATTGACAAAAGGACGAGGTCGTCAAAAACAAATCGTCGAAGGAGGGAATAAAGGACTCGCTAACTAGAATGCATGAATGCCTTTCGCTCCCCGAAAACCACAATTGGAACAAAATAAACCCGGACAAAAAACGCTGTGCAAAACAATTTCGACGTGTAGAGGGTAAAAATCAGAATCGTAAGATGGTCGTCCAAAATGCAATGCAAAGCCAGGCAGGTCGATAAATGATAGGATGCCGGGTTTTCCCCCCTGTATGAAATAGACATTATTTCTGTCCGGTCCGGTCCATTGCCCTTTTGCTTGTGTTCCTTGTGTTCCTGGTGTGCTCTTTTTTATGTTGGGAGGTCATGCAGTGAAGTAGAGGCAGAACATGGGAGAAAAAGGGGAAAAAAAAGTTAAAAGATCGCCTTCGCGGAACGCCGCCTTTTCTATCGGCCTTCTATCGGCCGTGGTGATGTTGAGTGGGGATTGTTGTTTTTTGGTTCTGGATGTGCCCTGTCGTGTGACAGTATTGTACAAAGCGAACAAAGGAAATTAGAGACAGCTGTCTTATGTGATTGGTGTTGTCACTCCCGCCGTCGGTGTGACGTCGAGCGATGTGTTGGTTTGGTTGATGGGTGTGACGGGTGTGACGGGTGTCTCTGGCGCAGTGGACATGGCCAGTGACGGCGGCTTCGGCGGCGTCCTCGGCTCGTCTGTGGGACTGGTTTGCGTCGCGTCGTTTGTATCTGTAGTAGTGTGTATTTTGCTCGCTGCGACCTCGTCCAGCGACGCCATATTGGCCAAGTCGACTCCAACCACCGTCTTCTCCTCCACCGGGTCCGTGTCGAACCGCACACTGCGGATGTTGTGGCTGACCGGGCTGAAGGCCTCGTCGCGGTTGACGGGGTCGTCGCGGTCGTCGTGTTCGTCCGACGACGAAGCGGTCGAGGTCGACGCCGTGGTCGTGCTCCGCGGGCTGCTGAGGCTGGCCGTCTTGGAGCCGTCGGCTGTGACGACGACGCTGGCGTTGTCGACGGAAGCGCTCTCCTTTGCGCCGTCATCCTCTGCCGCGGTGTGACCGCTCTCGCGCTCGCGCTCCTCTCTCTCGCGTTCGTGTTGCTCGCGCTCACGCTCACGTTGTTCGCGCTCCCGCCGCTCCTCCACCTCGTCCGCGGCCAATACCCGTCCCCCCAGCTGCACCTCGCTGACCCGCACCTGGAACGCCAGCGCCTTCCGGCCCTCCTGGATCAGCGCCTCCGTCCAGCCCATGCAGCGCTTGATGCTCTGGTTGATCTTCTGGCTGTCCACCAGCAGCTGGCGGTGCTGCGCCAGGTCCAGCTGCAGGCGTCGCTCGTCGCGCTTGCGGCGGCGGGCGGTGGGCTCGTCTGACGAATTGCCGTCCGAGTTGGTATCGGAGTCTTCGTCGTCATCATCATCGTTGAACGAGACCTCCATGTCCGACGCATAGTCGTCGCCGTCGAAGAAGCCGTCTTCGCCGTCGTCATCTTCGCTCAGAACCGACAGGATCCGGTCCGTGTCCTGCAGCGGGCCTTCGACCGTTGAGCTCGAAGTGATGCGGCTGCCGGCGGCGGTCCCCGCGGCCGACCCCGCGGCGGGAGCGAGAGACAGCCGCCCGGACCGCGACAGGCGGCGGAACTGCCGCAGCTCGTTCTTCTGCTTGCGCAGCTGGCGCTCCAGCGACCGGTTGATGGCCTCGAGCGAGGCGTTGGTGATCTCGAGGTCCTGGACTTTGCGCTCGCGGCGGGCGTTGGTGACGAGCGCGTCGACCTGAGCGGGCTGGTCGGGGGCCGGGCTGCCCGGGGGTTGGTTTTCATTCTGATTTTCCTTCAGCTCCTGGCTGTCCTCCGGGCCTGGGCCGTCGTCCTCTTCGGCGAGGCCTTCGGTGGCCTGCAGAATCGCGGCGAGGCCGCTGGTCGCGGCCGCGTTTGTGGCACCATTGCTCGTCACGTTGGGAAAGGGGAAGGAGGAGGACGAAGAGGAGGGGAAGTGTGCGGAAGCGGGCGACGAAGCCTCAGAGCCGGGCTGCGACGAGTGGAGCAGGCGCGCCACGGTCGGCGGGTCGGCAATGGTCAGGCTGCCCTTCCTAGAGTGGCCGCTGCCCGCGCTGCTGTTGGAGCCGATGCTGGCGCTGAAGGTGCTCCGCTGGCGCGATAGCATGTCCATGCGTCCGTTGCTGGGGGATGTCGGCCCTGGCGGCGCCATGGATGCGGCCGCCGCATTCAAAGACAGTGTTGCTGATACACTCTTCTGCAGCGGATAGGTGGACACCGCTGCCATCTTGACCGGCGAGAGCGGGCGCGACTGGGGCGTGGTCGCACGGGAGGACGAGACTGAGACCGACGCGGCGAGTTTGGGCTGCTGCGGCTTCTCGAGGGCGGCCCCGTTGGCGTGGACGAACTTCGACGAGAGATCGGGCGGCGGCGGGGACGACGTCGCCGAGGGGAGTGTGGGCGATGCCAGTGGCGGCGGCTGGGAGGAGGCGCCGGGCAGGGACTGGCCGTTGGCGTAGAAAAAGGTCGAGGCGCGCGACGGCGGCGCCAGGGCCGGAGATGCTGGGCCCCCCAGGGAGGACGTGGAAGCGGAGGCGGAGGCGGGGGCGGCGCTGGCATAAAAGAACTTGGCGTCGGGGTCGCCCGCGGAGCCGGCAATGCCTAGGCCCGACGCCGGCGTGGTCGTCGGCGTGGGGCTGCCGCTGTCGACGCGGCTCTGGCGCGACCCGGAGCGCGGCGTGACGTTGTTGAGGTAGGCGGGCACGGGCGAGACGACGGCTTCGTCACGGTGGTTGTGGTGGCTGGTGGTGCTGCTCGTCGAAGACAGGCCCGTGACGCGTCGGGCGAGGGGTGTGGACACCGTCACGGTCTGCTGATAGGGAGACGTGGTGGGTGTCCGGAAGGACGCCGTAGAAGATGCCGAGGAAGAGGAAGAGGCAATCTTGGGCGTCAGCGGCGCGCGGGTGATGGGCCGCGAGGCCAGCGTGGGCTTGCGGGGGGTGTCCTTGTCGTAGCCCATGGTGGATGAGGAGGCGGTCTTGAGGTTGCGCATTGGCGGGAGGGCGAGGGGAGAGAGGGGAGAGCTGGTGATCGTCTTCACCGGAAATCGAGGTGCGGCCGGCCGGGCAGACAGCGCGGCATTGCGGTCGCGGACGCGGAGGGCGAGGCGGGCGGCGACGGGCGAGGGTGCCGCTCTTGGGTTGGCCTTTGTGCTGGGGAGCGGCTTCGGTGACTGCGTCGGTGCTGGTCGCCGGCTCGAGGCCACCAGAATCGACGGTGTCTTGGGTGCCTTGGGTGCCTTGGGCTGCGAGACGCCGACGGCGGTGAAAGGGAGCAAGGCGGTGTCGGTTCGGGCGACGCTGGTGGTTCTCGCGCCGTGCGCGTCAGGTACGCCTGCTGCAGCTGTTAGAGGACGCCGTGCAGAGGGCAGAGGTGCATTGATGTGTGGCGGGCGTGCTGTTGTTGTCGTCGTTGGCGTCGGTGTTGTTGGCGGTGGTTGTGGTGGTGTGGTGTTGTTGGGCCGGCGCATTCTGGTGAGGCGGCGGCGTCCATTTGCGAGCTAAAATGCGCGGCTACTTTTCGTGCTGCTGCTTTTTTTCGTGCCTTCCTTTCCTTGTTTCTTTTTTGGACTACACCTGCTGTCCCACTCTGGCAAGCGGTGTGTGGCTGGTCATCCCTTCTTATTCTGTGCGGTACTCGGCTGGCCCGCACGTCCCCACCAAACAAGAAGTACCCCTGTCATACACGTGACTGCGACGTGCCGATCTGAATCATGTTGTCTTATTTCGTGTTATTGCATTTCTGGGCAATTCCTGGGCAATTCCTGGGCAATTCCTCGGTATTCCTGGGCATTTCCTGGGCGTTTCCCCCTGTTTTTGCGTGCCATTTATACCCGTGCCGGCCGTTATTCGACCAAGGCCACCCCTGCATTCTTTGTTTACTTGCGGGACAGCGTATCATTGTTTACTTAACGCCTGAACTATAGGCCTGGCGCGGTACTACAGTATTATTACCCCACGATCTGCTTGCATCTGACTGCTAGCTTCTACGTTCTGGATGGTCGCCGATAGGCGGGCTCACGCCGCGTCGGAGTTGTCTTTGTTTTGTCTGTAATAATGCTAAGCTGTTGTATGGACGGACGGATCATTGCAGGTTCGGATGCAGATCAAAGGAAAGCGGAACGCAAACCTATTACGTAATCAAATTTGTGGTGCGTTGAGCGTACAGAGTCCGGCTTGAACGCAGGATGGGACACGAGTTGAACTATTCTGAAAACGGCTGTATTCAAACAGTAGACTTGATCAGTAGACTGGGTTTTTGCAAAGAAGCGTGACTTGCGTTGGTTGCTGCAGAACTCATGAGGCGTGCTGCATGCCAGAGATGGGGAGGTCCGTTCTAAGACGTGATGGTGACCTGAGGAAGCTGATTCCGCAGTGTTTTCAGTGCGTGAACATAGAATAAAATCGGACGGAATGGAAACAAGATTGTCTCGAGATAATCTTCCACAGAAAAGACGGTAATCTTGTTGCGAGATCAGGAGTTCCATGGTCATCTTGATCGAAAACGAGAGTGGCTCTGGGTCAGGCAATACGTGCATCTTACCGCAGCTGCTTTGACAAGACGAACTAATAGACATTCTATAAGTCTTAGGTTGTGTCTGGTGACACCGGGTGTTCCGACTTGTCTTTGATCTGCAGATGCTGTCGTCTGAAGGCGTCGTCCCGGCCTCGGGCGTCTATCAGTCTGTCTTACTGCAGCACCCGCCAAAGCGCACTAGTGCGCAGCCGCGTGCTAGGCGGGGCAGCTCCCTTGACCGTTGGCTGCCCGCTAACGGCAGGCGCATTTCCAATTTGCGCCGCCCTGACTGGCTTTTCCGCACCGTTCATCTCTTCTCGACCACTACCACCACCACCACCTCTGCCACCCCCGCGAAGAACCGCGATGGGCCTCGTCGGCATCTCCCTCATCGTCGCCTCGCTCGTCTGCCTCTACATGTATCCCCAGGCATGGCGCGAGCTGGTGAGCCCGTTCCTGCAGTGGCGCCAGCCGGCGCAGATCGCGGAGGCGCGGGCAGAAGACAAGGACGAGAAGGACAACACAGAAGAAGCAGAGCCAAGTGCGACTGCGGGACAGTCGACGCCCAACGGACACGCCTCTGCGGCAGCGACATCTACTAAAGCCGAGCGCGACCGCGCAGCGATGCCGCCGCCGCCGCCGATAATACGAACGAGCGCCGGCAAGGCTGCGGCGGAGGAGGAGGACGAGGAGGAAGCGACCACGCCCAAAGCGGTCCCGACCACCTCTGGCAGCAACGCCATCCCTGTCCTGTCCCTCTCCGCGCCGGGCGACGGCGATGACGAAGATGACGATACTGACAGCATGCCGCCCCCCATGTTCCCCTCCCCCTTCTCGGCGCAGCGCGCGGGCGCCTCGGCCGATCCGTCCCGGGCGGCACCGTCGCCCGCCCTCTCTGCACCAGGACTCATGGCACCACCACCCCTGCCGCAGCCGCGCCGGCTGCCCGCTCTGAACTCACCCAGCGCCGGCCTCAACCCGCCACGCCGGCCACCCACCCTCCCCGTCCCGAACCGAGGACCGCCCCGGGGACTTTCCGCGGGTCTGTCGCCGTCTTCGTCGTCCTCGCTCGCCCCGCCCCCCTCGAGCACTACAAGGCCCGCCAAGCCCGCGCGCAAGGTCGTCCTCGCCCCAGGTCACAGCCCCCTCGACTGGGCCCGCCTCACCGCCGACCCGGCCGGCAACAACCTGCGGGGGCAGCTGCCCGCCGACGCGCCTTACCTGCTGCGCGTGACGCCGTCCCAGCTCAAGACGATGAACGGCCGCAAGGGGCGCGACGCCTGGACGGCGCTCGGCGGCATGGTCTACAACATCACGCCGTACGTGCCGTTCCACCCGGGCGGCGCGGGCGAGCTGCTGCGGTGCGCCGGCCGCGACGGCAACAAGCTGTTCAACGACGTGCACTCGTGGGTCAACTACGACAACATGCTGGCGGCGTGCCGCATCGGCATCCTCGTGGAGGAGCACGCGGCGCGGACGAGCCCCATGGAGGAGATGGACTAGGGGGGGAAGAAGGAGGGTTTGGGAGACGATGTAAGATAACAGAGAGATCGTTTTGGTATTACACTCGACATGCTAGAGATACCCGAATAGAAGCCCAATAGACTCCAACAGATTTTGGACGCCTTATGCCCATTATGTCCATCATGTCCATTATCCCCATTATTCCATTATGCCATTATGCCCCTACCGCCGGCTGCGGAACTTGAACTTGAGCCCATCGTCCTCGTCGTCGCTGTCGCTGTCGCGGATCGCGATGGCCGCCGCCGCCGAGCCGGACCCCGATGCTGCTTCTGCTGTTGTTCCAGCGCCACCACCGCGCCGTGGCCGCTTCGCCGGCGACGCCATCCGGTTGGCGGCGGACTGTGCCGGTGCCGCCCGCTTGCCTCTCGTCGCTGTTGCTGCGGTGGTGGCTGACCCCTGCGTCGCGTCTGACGGCGTGGCGAACAGCGGCGACTGCCCCCGCAGCGTGCGCGTGCTGGCCGTCACGGCGCGCGCCTGGGTCGTGGCCTGGCTC
>WNYD01000205.1:0-47288 GCA_021396205.1 Sporothrix brunneoviolacea
GCCGCCGCCGCCTGCGGCAGCGGCGGCCGCGGCGGGGTTGGGCGCGGAGGCCGCTCCCGCCGACGAGAACAGCTCCCCGTTGGCGTGCTCGTCGCCGCCCTCGTTGGAGAAGTCGACGCGCAGCTTGCGGCCCATGACCTCGTAGTCGTTGAGGTTGCGGACGGCCGAGGCGGCGGAGTCGGAGTCGGGGTACTCGGCGAAGCCGAAGCCCTTGGGCTTGCCGTTCTCGCGGTCGTAGACGAGGCGGAAGTTGACGACGCGGCCGGCGCTGCTGAAGATGTCGGAGATCTGCTCCTCGGAGAGGCCTGCGGGGGAGACGGGGTCAGAAACAAAGGTAAGCGCGAAAAGAGGCTCGCGGCGACAGAAACTCACCGTATGGGATGTTCCCCACGAACACAATCTTGGACGGTGGCCGTGACGACATGGCTGTGAAGTGTGAAGAGGGCGATTGCGGAAAGGGAGCAGGGTAGAGAGACGAAGAGCCCAGGTGCAGCTGGGAGAGAGAGCTCGGAACGCCCTTCTCTGCTAGTAAAATCGACACGAAATCGGGCTGGGCAGCTAGAAAAAGGAGCTGAGCTGGAGAGGCTCGACAGCAATGCAAGAGGGTGCTCGTGGCGTGGCGTCGGCGTCGTCGTTTGTCGTGAATTGGAGGAAGGGGAAACACGAAAGCGGAAAATCGACGCTGGAAGCTAAGCTTGGTTCGTCCCTCCAATCGTGTCACGTGCGCGTCCCGGTCTACGTAACGGGCCTTGGCGGCCAGAGGGGCTCCGCCCACTTACACCCTTTCGCGCTCGCGGTTTGAGTTCCTCGCATCTGATTTTCGCTCAGAAGCTCTTCTTTTGCTTCGCTTTTGCGTTTTCTCGAATTCTCAAAGTTCCCTATATTTTTCCTTATATTTTAACGATTTTTCTCTGCTTGCACGCGATTGCGCTGGAAAGTGATATTTTTTCACGAAAACGTCACGGCGACAGAAGCGCGTCTTTTGACGACAACAGCAAGCCTTTCAAGCCTCAAATTTCTCAAGAGATTCATCTCGCCTGTTTTGAGGGATCAGGAACACTCCTGGCGACCAACAAGCCCGTCTGCGGGCTTTTTTTTCCCCTTCTCCGTTTCTTTGAGCCCTCACAGTGAGTGGCAACGGCAAAATGGCCTCCCTCCTCCGCTCGTCCACCCTGCGTGGCGCTGCACCACTCTTAAGCACCACCAGACCTACGTCTCCGGCCTCAACGCCGCCATGATCCCGCTCCTGGGCATCGACGCCTGGGAACACGCCTACTACCTGCAGTACGAGAACCGCAAGGCCGAGTACTTCTCGGCGATCTGGAACGCCGTCAACTGGAAGACGGTCGGGCAGTGCCGAGCGGAGGGACATCGTGGAAGCGAGTGCGTTTGATGGGACGACTCGGAGAAATTAAAAACAAAGCCCCCCCAAAGCACCGTGCCTGTCCGGACCCGTCAACAGCCACAGGAACTAAGCCTAATTAGTGATCTCGTCTGCCGGGAACTTCTTTGTTCAAAGCAGGTCGGAATTGCTGCAGCTGGACTGCCGGCTTTGTTTGAAGCTGCTCCAGGTGCTGGTCACTGGCCCGTAGCTCGTATTGCGTATTCCGACCAAACAGTGCAATGTGTTGGAGCAACAGCGTGCTGCGCACTGAACGTTGGGTGCTACATGATAACTGTCGTGCAATATTTCCCTTGTTGGAGCGCATCCGTCTGCGGCTTACGTCTACAGCAACCGTTGGAGACAGATCCGGAACATATATTTATTCATTGACAACTCTGTTATCCGGCTGCAAATGGCTTGGCGCTCTGAAGAGGGAAGGCATGCCAAACCGGAAAACGTAGCAAGGCTACAAATATGGAAATAGCGTCTCGACTCTGCGGATGTCTTTTGTTTGCTTTTTTCTTTAAAACAGTTCTGCACACAACGCAGATGCCAGACCACTTTCGCGAAAATGCCTCCCAAGAAGACATCCTCCACAAAGCGAACGAAGGCTCCGTTTACCACGGAGCAGCTTGGGAACGCAGGTGTCACCCGCTATAATGAGCGCAACAAGCCGCGCATTTGCCTTAGCCCCACGACGGTGCCCGGCGTGGGTGGTACTGTTTATGTGGCCTGCGGCACGGACCATACCATCTTCGTAAACAAAGAGTGCGCTGTCTATGCGACAGGACTAGGCTCGTCCGGCCAGCTTGGCCTCGGGTCAGAAGACGATGTCGAGGTTGCACGAATCGTCAAGAAGGGCGATCATCAGACAAGCATCGTCACATGGGCTGGTGCCGGCGGACACTTCTCTATCATTGCTGGGCCCGCCGAAATCGGGTAGTCTGGGGTTTTTTTTTGTATTTGATACCTCCTTGCGATGAGGTTTTTGTTCGTGTCTATTACATACGGGAATGCGGTGTAAAAAAAGACGTATCTCCTCATTTTCACCCCTGCCATTTCCCGCCGTCTTTGGGGTGTCAACGCGATTGTGTTGGCTCGGCTACAAAAGTCCATTCTATCTCACATACATGCACGAACTCGCCTCACTCCAGCAGCTGTGCACTGGCAAGCTGTTCGTTGGAGGAAACGGGGGGTAGCATTGACGCCACCGAGAATGCGTGTGCATGCAACTAGACGACGCCCGACATTAGCTGCTGCGCTGAGAGCCGTGTGGATTGATCATTACCTTTGGTTGTATTCTGCTGATTGGCCCCAAAGACTTTTGAGGCCGCAGCAAAACGCCACCTCGCGAGGAAAGACAAAGATATTGGTTGAGCCCGTTTCGGTCAGAACAGCACTTTGTCAGATGGGGAAGCACCTGTGCATTTCTTGCTACCCAGTTTCAATTGGTGCTTGACAGAAAAAACTCAAGCAGCCTATGCCTCTCGAAGGCAAAACCCTTTCCAGTGTTCAAGGCCATTTCATCTACGAATCCTCGTCCCTCGCGGTCCCAAGAACTGCCTCTGGCCTTAAAGTAGATCAGAAGGGCTGAACAAGAGCATTAACTGGATACGCGATGAGAATTGTCAGTGCGACAAGTTCAGAGATATAGAAATAGATTTAACCAGAAAATGGGGTGTTGGACGCGGCTCGGTGTTGGGGGAGTGCCACACTCGAGGATTGCCCCTCGACATGCCATTCTCGTCACCGAATACGGCGCGCCTTCAGCCTTATTGTTTTGCTGTCTGACAGTTCCCACCCTATGAAAATTTGTTACCCAGCCTCCATAAGCACTTCGTGCCCTGTTAAAATGTAAAAGGTTCCCCGGCGTAGGGAGTCGTCAACTCCAGACAATCAAACACGCCCCAATGCAGTCTTGATACGTTGCTTTCACCTCTGACTACGCTCGACTTCCAATTTTGCTGAGCATCATTGTTTACGACGAAATCATCCTTCTATGTCATGGATATCTTAACACCTCCTTCGTCGGACTCCGGGAGGTATTCGGGACGAGGCTCAGGATCAAGCACCCCCGAGAGCTACGCGGACGAGCCGTCGGCCAAGCGGAAAAGGCTGGCGTCGCCAGATAGTAGCTCCGATGAATCGTATACCCGATTCGGGACATCAGCCAGGACAGGTACTTTTGGAGAATCTATGGGAGACTTGCAGAGGGATGGCTTCACCTGTCTCTCCAGCGAGGCCCACGACATGGCCAGAACCGAGTGCCACTTGCCGGATTTTTCAGCTTTCGTTGAACGCTTAGAAACAGCGTACGAGTCTCAGAAAGACACCCACCATATGCCTTACCAGAGCGTCGCGGCCCTGCTGCTTCAGTTCGAAGAAGACGATCTCGGCGTGGCGTCTGAGGTCAAAGAGCTCGCAGATATGTTTCAAGAGACCTACAACTTTGACGTCGATGTTTTCAAGATACCCTCTACGAAGGAGGCGGACGAAGACCTCTACGACAAAGTTCGCTCCTTTTTGAAGGCTAACGATGCTCTCGGAAATCTTTGCATCGTTTACTATGGCGGCCATGCGATAAAGGAGGGACATACTCAGCCCATATGGGTTTCGTAAGTTGAGTTTTCCGCTCTGTTACTACAAATAAATGCTAACATACGATAGGAACCGCCAAAAGGACGTCGAAGTGGACACGTCCATGATCATTCCGCTCTTCCGTAAGCGAGATGCCGACATTTGGCTGCTCCTCGACTCCTGTGAAGCCACGCCGCATTCCTTCAACTCAACTGGCAAAGGCGTCGTCGCATCACTCGCTGCCACGGGGTGTGAATCTGGAGAATATGGTGTAGCGGCAGAAGTCGGCTCCCACTCCTTTACACACACACTGGTCCAGCTCCTTGGCCAATTTTCCGTACCCATCAGACCAGACGAGAGACCGCAGACATTCACAGACTGCGCATTGCACACTCGGATGGTCACAGAGCTAGCTAAATGGCCAGTTTCGTTGCAAAAGAGAAAGGACGGGTCGTATCTGCGCACAATGCATGGTCACCATGTCGTTGAACCATGCCGGCGACGCAGTCCGTTTTACTCGTTTCTTTCTCGGGACAAGGACCCAAAGCCTATCCGCATATGCCCCTTGGCGAAAGAGAAATCTACGCTACCACCATGCCGGCAGCCACGAGCTAACGGGGAAGACGATAGCAGCAGCTCTCCACACGTTCTAATCAGCGTCAGACTTGGTGCTGACGCGTTAACAGATGCGGATGTCCAAGAGTGGGCGAAATGGATGTTAAGTGTCCCAAATGGACCGAATGCCAAAAACCGAGTTACCATTGAAGCTATATACCCGAGTCTTTCTACCTTGGTTATTTTACGGCTGCCGCTCAGTCTATGGGACCTGCTCCCGAAGGACGACGGCATGAATTTTATGGCATTCGTAACGGGAGACAATTACATCCAGTCTATGCAGCGTCGTGTAGCGACCACGATGGGCTCCATTCTCGCCAGCAGATCTGTTGAGCTTGCTGGCGAAGACATCGAAACGAGCCTTCCAAATTTCCAGAGCGAAATCTTCAGTGATCGTTTCGATACTGTGAAGACGGCCGAGGAAATCGCCGAGGAACCTATCCCATCTGAGCTTATGGAACGCCCCAACCCAACTGCAACTGGGGAATTCTTTCCATCTGAGGCTGAAGTACGGGCATATCCGATTTCAACTGAGGAGTTCAGCCCTGAGTTACCACGGCCCTATGCATCACCAACTAGAGATTTCTTTACGTCCGAGTCGGCATTGCTTCGTCTACTTTCAACTGAGGAACCCTTTCCATCATCGTTTAAATGGCCAGAGTCCTGTTATCGGACTCCACCTGAGGAGCCCCTTCCATCGCAGTCCAAAAAACGACCCTGTCCAATATCAACCGACGAAGGCGCCCCATCTGAGCCCAAGCGGCCTTGTCTAACTTCCGATCGTCAATCGATGACACTCTCAGATCTGAACAAAAAACGTTCCTACGGGTTTATTAATCACGGGAGGGGCAACACCGACGATATACCGCCGTTGCAGGACTTTCTCGGATCCCTGGCTTTTCCTGACATGGATTCTGGCTGCAGAAGGGCCCCAGCCGCGACCCACGGGACATGTGATCGGCTGGTCAAAACCGACGCGTACAAGAGATGGGTCACTGGAGATCGAGGCGGCCTGCTCTGGATCAATGGAAAAGCCGGTGCAGGGAAATCGATGCTGGCGCGGCATGTTCTGGATAGCATTCGAGCGTCTAACAATGGGGGAGATGCATCCATTCTCAAATTCTTCTTCCAAAGGAAAGGCGATGAGCTCCAGAGAACACAGTCCGGCCTCTTCCGGTCGCTTCTGCATCAACTTCTCTGTCACTCTCCAGACGCAATGCCAGACCTTGGCTCCAGTTTCAGACATGGGCAGTACCCTCCCAAAACACCAGGTCACAAGTGGCTTAGGCATGGGTGGCAACTGCAAGAGCTGCAAGACCACTTTCTTCTATCACTGTCAAAAGTCGCGAGGAGTCGCCCGATCTGGATAGTCGTGGACGCGCTGGACGAGTGCGGCGAAGAGAGCGCGAGGCACATGATCGACTACTTTGAGTTACTTCTCGGAGCCTTCCCAGCCGCCAATCTCCACATCTGCTTTTCTTGCAGTCAAAATCCAAGTCTGGAGTCGGATGGCCAATATGATCTATGCCATGCGAAGTGGGATAGCTGCGGCATTTCAGCGTATGTGCGACGCCGTGTCCCAAGCAGTTACGTCGCCGAAGGGCCGGAGCCTTGGCCTGCAAGGATAAGTCGCAGCCACATCCGCCGCCACAGCCACAGTCGCAGTCGTGGTCGCAGTCGCAGTCGCAGTCGCAGTCGTGGTCGCAGCCGCAGCCGGAGTAGCAGCCGCAGCCGGAGTCGCAGAAGCTCGCCCCTCGACGACTTTGAGCGTACGATGCTGGGCATTGTCGGGCCAGAAGGCGACGGTGAGGGGGGAGGTCACACAGGCCGTGACAGCCGCAGCCGCAAGAAGCGAGCAGCGACCGGGTATCCTTGACACAGAGCAGGAGGCTTGGACTAACGACGATGGCGGAGACGACAACAGAGACGAGAGAGAAACTCCTGTAAAACGGTACGTCCAGGCTGCTTTTGCTGTTGTTCAGAACCGAGACGTGTAACGCTTCCGTCGTTTTACTAACTCTGCATATGGTCGAGGGGAGTAGGCAAAAAGAGTCGGGTCCGTCTACCGAGATATTTTTTTTCGAATTTCTATTCTTACGAGAGGAAAGCCTGGGACTTACTGCGTTCGTTTCCCGTTGTATGGAAATGGTTGAAAGAAGACTCAGCTAAATGAACTGCACTAGGCAAATTGTTTTGAATGATTCAATGTATAAATAGGTTGAAAAGTTAATTATATAAAATAGTTATCTGCCCTAGAGTACAAGCTATACGACTCTCGTGGAGGTAATCCCTGGTGTTATGAAGCTGGCTTTCTGCTGACGTAAGAGAGCTTTTGCTATTTGACCAGGCTGGGGAAGTTTATGTTCGATAAGAACCTGAGTTCTGAATCAGACTATTTCGGCTCTTTTGACCACTTCTGCGAAAGAGCAGTGCGGGTTCGGGGTAAGCAATGTCTAGGCCCAAGAGACAAGAAGGCCTTCCATATCAAAGTGACCACGAGAGGACGTCACATCCTAGAGTTCCTCGTCGGGTGGCCAACTCAAAGTGGTTATGTCCCAGCAAGTATGCAGCATTTGAAGTACCATATATGTTCTACTCTGATTATTACATTACCCAGCTATTATTTAATTATCTGCAGCAGATATCTGTTCCTCGTTTCTTCGTATTCGTTCTCGTTCCTGCCTCTTATTTTTCCTTGAATAGTAGCAACAAAGACCACAACACGCAAGGAGCCCTGTCCCAACTATCAGAGGCAGACCAATTACTAAGAAAAGATACACCTTACTTGCGTTAGTGTCACGACCTGAGCCATCATTTTGGCATTGGAGTGGCGGGAGGGACGCGCCAGGCACCCAAGATCCCAACGTTGCGGAGCACGTCATATCTGGGGGCGTTGGCGAGAGGGTGGGCCGATCCGATGCCTGCCAGGAGATGTGATAAGGAGTATGGACCTGGATCGCAGTAGCATAGGAGAAGGTGTAATGGCCGTTAGATGTCGTTGTAACGCCGATTTGGCTTGCACACACGTGCGATGGAAAGTTGGCGATGGCCACGCTAAATGGGAGCCCGTCTAGCTGGTAGCCACTGCCATTTTTGTCCTGTCAGCTCTAGCAAATAACAAAAGGCTGAAGCGGAAACATACCTGGCGCAGCAATACGCTGTGTCGATGGTTACACTCGTGTAGCTAGTCTGCGTCGTATAGTTTTGCGTATAATCTTGCGTTACTGCTCCGAGTTCGTATGCGGTCCAACCGCTTGGGCAAACCGCGGGGCTGAACGAGAAGCGGCTCTCGGGAACTACCGCATCCCATCCAGCTGGCTGACAAGGCGTGAATCGGGGATCCGCTTGGTCTGACACAGTAATGTTTATTGTGGTGGTGGTGTAGTTATTCCAGAAGAAGCTCGACACTATGCTTGTCGTAGAGAACACGCTTGCGCATTCGCGTGGTGCCGCAAAGGGAGTAGTGAGGGCGAGGAGCGACGTGGCCGTGGCCGTCACGCCCATCGATGAAGTTGGCGTAGAGAGTGCCATGGTGCGTCTATCACAGAGGTGTCTCTTCACGAATATGTGCAACGAGACTCAAGGCGCGGTGCAGGGGATGGGAGATGTGTGCGTCAAGGCTGCACAGCTGGGTGCCATTTTTTTGTGATATTTAGAGAGATCCAGCAGGAAGAGACGAGGCCGCCCTGGAGACGTTAAAAGACTTCAAGCCGTCTGTGGCTGCGTCTCGCGTGCGATATTGCTTGGGGGTCCTTCTCTCCTCTCATCCGCATGATGTTTCATTTTGGCAAAAGTCGGGGGGGGCGGCCCGGGCGATAGACTGCGATGATTGGCCGAGAGAGAATTTAAGCATATACGGCACATCCCATATCTAAGCATGACTAGGCATAGATGGAATGGGAAAATCTTTAAAGGAGCCAGCCTCCAGTAACAGTCGCATCTGACGAGTTGTGGTATCCTCTGGCCCGAACAGACATAAGTGAGATACTCTTGTGAGGCATCTTGGCGAATACGGTGCAGCTGCGGCCATCGCAATCTCTGGCGTCTCTTGTTAATAGTAACCCGCTTCCAACAGAACCATTGGGCCGTGCTGTGCCTCTCATCGTCATTTAGAGCCGGTCCCCGAAGTGTAGCTTTTAGGGTCTGATAATGGGCCTCATTAGATCGGTAGATCTCAAATGCTGTTTTAGCTGCATAATGGCTGTGTAGAGGTTGAGCGGCAAAGGAAAACTACACGAGAGATTTCCACACAAAAGTTATTTATGAGATTCTCCAGCCGGGTTTGCGCTCCTACGGCGGGAAGTATTAGGCTGGGGAAGAAAAGCGCAAGTTGAATAGACATGATTGGGTGTGGTGAATATTACAGCGCGATTCAGAGGCATTATCCGCTGCTGTTGGTGATTTTAGATGCCGGTTGATAATAAGAAGCGAATTACTGAAAATAAATCAGTCCAGCAAGTGAGCAATGCCGTCGATATCAAAATTCTAACGCGAAGAACATAGTATCGCGCGGTCTCCACCACGGTCAGAGATCGAAGAAAAGCAAGAGCAGACTCGGCCAGGAAATGCGGCCCTCTCGCATGTCATATATAAAGAACCGCTCGTCTCTCTCCGTGGAAGTAGTAGGGCTATGATTCAAGAGAAGGATAGCTGCGGCAGCTGTAAACAAAACGTATTCCTAAGCGTCTGAAACACTTCTATTTTCCCAACTATGACATCTCAGGTCCTCCAGGCTATCCTCTGGGTGGTGATGCTATGGCAGGCCCAGGTTGTGTCGGCTGGCATCCGTGAGACGCATGCCCAGGGCGGGCATCTCAATGGCCCTTCTCAACATCATAGTTCCTTCCACAATATTGTATCTTCATCTTTTCAGCCTCGGTCGGCTGTGCCAGGCTTGAAAAACGTGTCGACGGCAGACATTAACACGGCTCGCAAGACTGTCGAGGATGCTATTACGCAAATGACCAAGCTCAACAAAGCCCGGCTAGACAGGCCCGCACGGAACCGATACAAGCTGAGGCCTGGCAGCACATCTGGCAAAAGGAGCGATCTGATCGAAGCACCACCTCCCCTCTTGCACATCACGGAGGGCATTTCTAAGGCGTCCGCTTTGCTGGCAGAGATTGAAGCAGCGAACTATACTGTGCCTGCCATTGACCGGCGCGCCTCCGGTTTCTGGATGGAAGGTCTCCAGCGCAAAGGAACCGTGCCATGGGGAGATGATGCCAACTACAAGGTGGGACTGTTCACAGAGCTCTGTTAGCTTCCTCTGCTTACTCGCCAATCTAGGTCTTCCGCAACGTTGTAACAGACTACAATGCCGACCCCACGGGGAAGAAGGTCTGTATGTTTCAAAAAGTCCTCTCTAGACGCCGTTCTCTGACAAGAGCCAGGACTCTACTGCTGCCATCCAGAAAGCAATAGGCGATGGTAAGCGCTGCGGCGAGAAGTGTAACGGCTCGTCTACCAAGAACGCAATTGTCTACTTCCCACCTGGCACCTATCTCGTCTCTAGCACTATCAAGGTATATTTCGGCACGCAGATCATCGGCGATGCCAATAACTGGCCCACAATCAAGGCGTCTTCCAGCTTCGTCGGGCTAGGTGTGCTTTCCACAGACCAGTACGTGGACAACGGCGGAACTGGCCCTGACGGCAATGCGCTCGAATGGTACATCGACACGGGGCGGTTCTACAGCCAGATCCGCAACCTGCGCGTAGACATCACTTCTACGAACAAGAACGCTCACATCTGCGCGATCCACTATCAAGTGGCGCAAGCCACTTCGATTCAAAATGTCGAGCTGATCGCTGATTCAAGCACTGTAAGTAAGACTTGACCACCCTTTGTGTCCTAAGCTGCTGACTCTGCGCCTGGTAGACCCAGCGGGGCATGTTCTCAGAGAACGGCAGCGGCGGTGTGATGTCCGATATCACCTTCACCGGTGGTGATGTTGGGTTTTGTGAGTCTCAGATGTGTTCCATCTTTGGTCAGAAGCACAAGTCTACAGCAACTAATATAGTACGCAGTGGGCGGCAACCAACAATTTAGCGCCATGCGTTTGACGTTTAACGGCTGTAAGACCGCGGTCCAGCTTCTGTGGGACTGGGGTTGGGTGTGGAAGAGTACGGTAGTCAACAACGCCGATGTAGGGTTCCGGCTTATGAGCGACGACGGAAGCGGAAGCATCGGCTCCGTGTCATTTATTGACTCGACTTTTTCCAATATTAAAACGTCAGCTATCGTGACGGCTCCTCCTGGCCAGACTCCGGGCAACAGCTCAACAGGAATTATCCTGGATAATGTCAACCTTGGCGGGTCTATTTCTGACAGCACGGGTAAAGCGCTGCTTACCTCGGGCTACTACAAAAACGTAAGTCGTTTGGTAGACATTTTCAAAGCCCTAGAGCCGTTGCTAACTGCAACAGTGGGTGATCGGACCGGTGTATAAAAACAACGAGCGAACCTGGCAAGCGGGCAAGTCGCTCGAGTATACTCGGGAGCAAACCTTACTAGGGCCCAATGCCAATGGACTGCAGGTTGCCCCGTACTTTGAGAGGAAGCGGAATCAGTATGAGGACAAGTCAGTCGGCGATTTCGTTCATCTCAAGGACGGTGGAGCAAAGGGTGACGGAACAACCGATGATACCGCGGCTATTCAGAGTGTGCTCACTCAGTATGGGGACGGAAGCAAGATCATATTTGTTGATGCGGGAACTTACATCTTGACAGACACTGTCACTATCCCCAAAGATGCCAAGCTGGTGGGGGAAACATGGTCTCAGTTTGCGGCTGCGGGAGCCAAGTTTTCCGACGCCGCGAACCCACGCGTTATGCTCAAGGTCGGAAACGAGTTCGATGTTGGCACTGTGGAGCTGCAAGACCTGTTGCTCACCACTAAAGGAGGGACCGCCGGGGTCGTCCTGATGGAGTTTAATGTCAAAGCCAGCAGCCCAGGTGCGGCGGCCCTGTGGGATGTGCACGCTCGAGTGGGCGGCGCGACAGGGACAGAGCTGACGCCGAAGGAGTGTCCACCTAGCACCAGCGGAACCGACTCGGACAGTTGTAAGGCGGCAAGCCTGCTTTTACATATCACACCCCACGCGTCCGGCTACTTCGATAACATGTGGCTCTGGGTTGCGGACCATATTATAGACGACCCGGACATGGGTTCTGCGAGTAACAACATGGATCAGCTCTCTATATATAGTGCGCGCGGGTTCCTTATCGAGAGCAAGGCGGCGACTTGGCTCTACGGAACTGCCGTGGAGCACAGCACCTATTATCAATACAACTTCCACAACGCTCAAAACATCTTCACGACCATGATTCAGACCGAGTCTCCCTATTACCAGCCGACGCCGAAGCCGCCCGCGCCCTTCGACAAGGTGGTCGGCAAATTCCCTGGAGATCCTGCATATGACTGTAAGGGAGGCGATTTCGACGGCTGCGACGAGTCCTGGGCCGTCGTTATGGAGGGTTGCCAGAACATTCACATCGGCGGCGCAGGCACATACTCGTGGTTCAGCACCTACTCGCAGGACTGCATTGACACGCACACATGTCAGAAGACGCTGTGGTGGATCAAAGGTAACTATGACAACAATCGCATCCAGCACATCATTGGCATCGGAGCGAAGAACGTGATAGTGGCAGACGGAAAGGGAGTCCTAGCCACAGACAACCTCGCGACTACTTCGCACCCGGAGTGGGCCCAGATCTCTGTTTTTGACGTCCCTTCGAGCGGAGCGGCTCCCGACGCTGGTGACGCTGGCGACGCTGGCGACGCTGGCAATTGTGACAATGGCGACTACAAATACGACTCGACTGCCTCTATGGGCAAGGGTACGTCTTTCAACTGGGCGTACTTGGACCAGCGGGTCACGGTGACCAAAGACGTGTTTTACGTCACGATTGTCAACCTTACGCCATATAAATTTGTCAAGACCTACCAGCACAAGTGCCAGATTGACACGTTTGACTTTATTGACATCCCTTCCGGAAAGGCGTACCAGAGCAAGGTACAATATAGTAATGGCGTTGGCACCGGGGTTGACGCCAACGCCGAGGCGTATTTCACCCTCGAAGGGACCAGCAAGAAGTTCGAGGTGCGCGCGAGCACGCACATCCCCGACATATACCCTCACCGCACCATATTCGACTTGACCGGCATGGGCCTCGGCCAGCGCGAGTACAGCAACCCGTACCAGACGGCGAGCGTCACGCTCGTGATCGCAGGTAGCGAGGAGTACGGATTCATCTCGTCGCTGAACTTCCAGCCGTCCAACTGGATGAGCGGGCTGTACGACGTGATTAAGGACCGCCAGCTGCGCCACGTCGTCATGCCGGGCTCACACGACGCGGGTATGACCACAATCAGCGACGCCTTCATCGCCTCCGCCGCAGGCATCGCGTCCAACACCCAGACGCAGGGGCTCTCGATGTACAACCAGCTGCGCGTGGGGTCCCGTTACTTTGACATGCGCCTTGTCAGCACCGGCGGCCCGGACTTCTATGCGGCACACGTCTCGGACGAGAATGCGTGGGGGGTCGCAGGCGCGTCGGGCGCCAAGCTGAGCGACCTCATCGCCGACGTCAACAAGTTCACGTCCGAGTACCCGGGTGAGATCATCATCTGGTCCATCCGGTACATGGTGGACCTGAAAGCTGTCTCCAAGCATTGGAATGCCACCATGGCCAATGCATTCTTCGACGTCCTCGAGACGATCCACTACCGCTGCCCAGGCCTGAGTGCAAACGAGGTCACCTTTGAGCGGCAGCCGGCCAAGACGTTCATGGACCCCAACGGCCGCCGGGGCTGCGTCCTGCTTATCACCGACACAGGCAACTTCCCACACGATGTGCAGGGAATGCGCGAGAAGTCCGGTATCTACAACTCCAGCGTCATTGCTCGCGACGACTACTGGGCCCAGAAGCAGAGTACCGGTGACAACTCTGCGGCGCAGATTGCCCACATGAGGGACATCCCCAGAGACGACACGATAAAAAACCCGGCGGACACGTTCTGCATCATGCAGTGGCAGTGCACACCGAACGTCCAAGATGCTACGGACTGGGGCCTGGACCGCATAGCGGTCCTGTCAAGCAACCCCCAGCTATACTGGGACGGCGTCAACGGCATGTCGCCAGAGCACTTTCCCACCGTCATTCTCCAAGACTACATTGTAAGCAATCCAATCGGCTGCCCTTCGGCAGAGTTATGCACGACAAGCGCGGCTAACCTCCTGTTTGGTAGGGACAAATCCACGTTCCCAACGGCCTCGTCCATGAGGACGTGACAACGTTTCCCGGGCAGCTCGGCGCGGAGGTCCAGACTCTCGTCATCGGGCTGAACCTGTACATGGTGAGCCAGAACTGCAAGGTGGCGCCGGACAAGAACCCTCTGATTCGGAAACCCGCCAGCACGAACAAATTATCGGCATGGGCGCCGCCCTTCCAGGGCGTTATCTACGCCAACGGCACCATTGACTACAATCCGCCGGCCGGCTTCCACCTCAGCCGCGCGAATGCGAGCGACTGTCGGGATCCGTGATCGGCGCACATGCTGTCAAAGCTGCCACGGCAAGAAAGTCTCGTTCTAGAGTGTAACTCTAAATAGATTTTCTGTAATGGCTAAGAAGAGGGCGTGTGAATAGCATCTAGCCTATACGGGTGTGGGATGCTTTACGGCGATCTCCTGCTCGTAACGCTATCGTATCGTAATAGCATGTTAGAGAAAGCCAAGTCCGATAGCTTTGCCAGTATTAATAACCAAGAAGAAATATTTTTTAATTAAATATTAAGGATCTCTACAGGTCTTAACGTCTCGGAAATGAGTCAGTAATCTGCAAGAAGTCAGCATATCATATCGGCATCCGCCGTTATCTCGCCCTGGTCCTCAACCTTGGCCTCGCCATCCTGATCGAAATATGCAGGCAATTTCCCCTTACGGGCCACATTGCGAAACGCTGCCGTGACAGAGAACTGGTGCACTCTGGCATTATATAAAATGCACGTCTTATATATAGCCAGATCGCATGCCATCCACAAAGCACGCTCATTACGTGTGTAAGTCGCGTCGAGGTGGTCTCTATCAGCTTCATGTCGTCGTCAATAAAGTCTGTATGTAACCTAACCGTGGGAGAAGTTGTACTCTGCCGGCATCGGCTTGTCGCCGTCGCTACGTGACGGCGTGATGGGCGGGATGTCTACATTTGACAGGCTCGGTGGAGACAAAGGGGTTGTTGTCGCCGGCCACAACAGCGCAATCTCGCTTTAGTCTATATTTGATACCTCTTTGTGATCTTTTTTTGTTCGTGTTCTTTACCTATGGGAATCCGGTACATTTTAATCCCAGAGCCCCTTTTATGCACTACATGCGCTACTGACGACATAAAACTCAACAAAAAATTATACAGAGATGAACTGATCTTGCAAAACGTAAGAGAATGAAGATACAGACCAAATTGAGATTGTGCTGCTGTGGCCGTAAAATCCGGTGGAACAGGACGCCGTTTTTTGCGGATCTCTGTACGAACCTTTATGTTCATCAACATCAGAACAAATTAGAGTAAATCAAAACGAATACGAAACGTGAGTTAAAATTAAATGGTTTGACGTATTTATGGTGACAATGATTTGGTTGATTGCTCGGCGGCTCGAACTGTGTATAGTTGACCCTGGACATCAACTTGATCGCCGACTTTCCATGTTGTTTCTCCCGGGAACTCGAGCAATTTTAATTCTGCTAAGGACGGCAGAGAGGCGTCGCCAGAACGGTACTTAAAAACCCATCGCGGGGCGCCCTTTGCCTCTTCCACTGTCGGCTCGAGCGCCTCTCTCTGGACCGTAAAGGCGCCGCCATTATGCTCCTGCTTCATCGCAAAAAAGACACTGCCGACCCGGCCCAGGAAGGTGATTGCTTTTTTGTCGTCGTCCTCGCGCTGGAGAATCCATCCCTGTTCAAGACCAGCCGGGGGCTGTATAATAGACCGCCACACCTCCTCGTACGGCGTGACTGCATTGTCTCGCTCGGGGCACGGCATGCTGCCCGTCTCCAGGTCGTCTCCATTGGGTAATTTCTGGAACTGACCCTCGTCGGGGTCGAAGATGTTTCGTGAGTCGATGATGTGATGCCAGCGACAATGCACTTTTTATCTTCGTCAGTACTGAAGAAAGAAAACGATGAAAAAAAGGCCACAATTGCCTTACATGGATCTTGGTTCACAGTCTTTCGTGTACCGGCAAACGCCCAGTCCACCGAGCCGTCGCTCTTGTTGACGCGCAAATCCATGAAATAACCGCCGACGCTCATCACGATGGTGGTCGTTGGTTCCGATGCAGTCAACTCATCTTGCCAGCGGATGGAGATGCGCGTCGACAGTCGGGGCGCCATGGCTGAGAATGCATGAAAATGAAGTTTGAAGTGCTTTAGGTGTACTTGAATTTGTGTTGATTTTTTTCTTTCGTATGCATATTATATTTGTCTCGCCTTTTTCCGTTTCATGGATGTAACCGGCTGAAGCCCCACAGAAGGCATCTCCAACATATCCGTAATAGGAACGTATAAGCGATGGGCTATTTAGCAGTAGTTTTCTTATCTTGCTCCACTGGTCCATTAAACTAACACTCCCCACCCGTTGTTAGTCGGCTCTAGCATGATAATACTAGTCGTTAATAAGTAGACATTGTTGGAAATAGATATGATCAATACCATGGGGCTGCCCCGTTGCTAGAAGTTAATTGGGGATCTTTTAAAGCCAGAAATTCTCTTTAGTTGATACTAGGTGTTTGATTACGGTTAGACCTGCATAAAAGGACACTCCGTCTGATAACGCCGTGTCGCACGATCTTGCATCTTTCACAATTCTACCACCTGTTCAGGAAATACTTGTCTACTCCTACTCGTCACCTAATCCTTTGTACCGTCTTAACAATTACGAATAGTTTTTCTGTTCCTCGTCATAGTGTTTTCTTTTTTCCCTATGTTTCATTGCATTTACATGACAAAATGCGCATTAGAAAGGTGCCGACTGAAGACTTTACCGGTGTGGTCCCAGTGGTTCCATGAGTTAACGGAGTCACCCCAGACGTCTACACAATCGAGCCTCGCCCATCGCTGTTCCGGCGTGTAACACGAAAACTTCGTGGCGCCAGGAACATCGCAGGTCAGCGTAGCCCAGTTTCCGGAGCGCGGGTAATAATAGGAGGGGCCGTCGTTGCCACCAGTTGCTTTGATACCGAGTATAAGAACATCCCAGGGAACACCATCCAGAGGCGATAATTTGTGGTAATCCTCTAAGTCAATGGCCCAGTTCGCCGTACCGCCCATATTGAGACGCTTGTAGCGGTTGGTGCGGCGGACACGTCTGTCGCTGTTCATATATCTGTCCCGCTGGTTGTCGTCGTACAGGAGGATGTTGATGTCGCTCTCGGCATCCACGTAACTTTGCTTGACACGACCTTTGTTTTTCAGAATCTCTTTCATTTCGGCATTGGCAATGTAGCCACCCACTAATATAAAATTGACACTAAAAATTAATATATAAGGGAAGTAAAGTTACATATAAATTTAACCCACCTGACCATGTAAGTCGTATGTCATGTACACGATGTAGTCCACCACTTCGCCCATCTCGGTAATAGGAAAGTTTCGAAGGTACTAGTACGACGAGGAGACCGTAATCGAGATAGACTTGTTAGGAAGCTGCTGTTTCACAAGTTTAAGGAACTCTAGATAGTTAGGACCTTCGTCTTTGCCGTCGACTGGCGGTTGAATACCTGGAATGTCGTATGCCTATACGGCATAGTCAGCACCCCTATCTTGTTAGGCAGTTAATTTTATCCTTTTTACATACCCCCGGGGTACTCCTAGTCGATCGACACCATCCAGCTTGTTATCGTCGACGAATCGGGCAACATTTGTAGCTAGTTTCTCACGGTTACCTGGCTTTACGCCCTGGTGGAAGACGTCGTACGTGTTTGGCGACGTTGAGAACCCGAATGGGTAATTGTCAGTGCTCCACAGAAGCCAAAATTATTATAGAGAAAGGGGGGGAGAGGGAGAGAGAGAACCGAGACAGCATGTACCTAAAGGCGCTGAGGGCGCCAAGGCTAATATGGGCAAATGCAACTCATCTAGATCGGTGCTGTTGGCTTCGCTGCTTATTTTTATATTCTAGCCCCTTAATTTGCACACTGGGCGTATTTTGACGAGTAAAAGACGGCGTGAAGTCTTAGTTATGTCAACAAAATCGAAGCAATCTATACGACATCTAGGCTGGGAATCTCAACGACCGGGGTAACTTTTGGCGACCTTCAGCAAGCTGAAGATATGGAAGAAACGATTACATTTGATTAGATATTTAATTAAAGCAGGGAAAACATAAATCTTTACATAGAGAACCAGTGTCTTTCCCACACACGTGCATCTGTTCATTTACTATCATGATCATCTACATCAAACTAACAAAGCCCCAAAAATCATACAAAGAGCCACCCCTGCTCCAGCCGCCATGAAGTGTGGCGATATATGCACCGCATTATTGTGTGGTACAGGCCCTGAGCAGTTCACGCCGCTGGTATTCCCAACCGTGCACAAAATTGCCATGATGCCGTCAGTGATCGCAGAGGCGTCGCTTGAGTCCACTTGCTTCCCGCAGCCGGCGCCCGTGGTCGTGATGTTCACCCGCTCGGGAGCGAATGCGTAGTCGGCGTAGACGGGCTTGGTGTCGTTGGCGATGACAGCGCACGTCTTCGGTAGGCCATAGCCGGCGTAACAGGGGACATTCAAAACGTCTGTCACGGTGATGTTGCGGGTAAAGGGCATGCTGGAGCATGAGGTGTTCGTGGTGCCGGAGACAAGGTCTGGCATCGGCGCACCTATGCCCCTTTTCGTGGTGAAGATGAAGCTGCCCTCATCCCAGATAATGCCGAGTGAGTCGAGAGGGGAACCGCCATCCGTAGTCGTATTTGTTGTATTTGGTACAGGCACTCCGTAGGTAGACTGAATTATATACGTGAACAGCCAAGTGCCCTCGAGTCCGCCAATGCGTGACAGGTCGGTATACATGTAGTCGGTATCACCACTACTAAAGACAAAGCGTTCGCTTGATAAAGTATGCCTGCTGATATCGAACTTCGAGGTATCGTGGGCGAAGTTAGGGGCATCGGAATAATTAAAGACCTCTGTGTAGATATCGGGATTCAGAGGTCCGGCGTACTGCTGGTTGGAGATGGCAAACACGACGGGTATGAAGCCAGCGACATCGTACGTCTCGTTACGAGGGAAGACCAGACTGATTGTCACAGGTTGTGGGAACGTCTCCGCCGCAGCTACACGAAAAAGGCAACCAATAAGAAAACCCGCTACTGCGTAGAGGGTTCCGCTTTTCGGCATCGCGAATGAGTCCTTCTCTTTTCGTTCGGTTGCCTGTTCTGCAGAAGTATTGACGCTACTTTTGTAAAAGACGGCAGACCGAGGTAGACTAGAAGAAGAAAAAAAGAAAGGCAGGAAAGAGGGGGGCGATGGAAGAGGTACCAAGAAGAAGACCGAAAAAAAGAAAAAGAATAAGTAATGGCAACGAACACACGCATACGGCCAGACAGACAGGGCGACTGCAGCGCCATGCACAGCATCCATCGCCAATGTTTAGCTGCGCCGCAGGTAGTTCGTTTTAGTATAAGTTGCAAATCGGTTGGATGGGCTTTTGTGCTTGTCTGTCCACCCGGCTGGTTGCCTTCTTGGCTGCATGGCCGACTGTTAGGCTATATAGGGTGCACCGTTGTATGTAGATTGCCATTGTGTCTGTTGGACCCCTGAATTTTCTGTTTATCCATCCCTCGACCCGCCTGTGCCGCTGAACAGGGGACAAAACCAAAACAAAGAAAAAAAAAGAGTTCAATTTATACCGTCGATCTGGCTATGGACTCCTGTCTATAGCGCTGTCATTCTAGGTAAAAAACAAGTGAAAAGGCCAGAGGGCCTACGCAACGATTGTCGTATAGGCATGTGCGCCTTGCAGCGAAACCCTTGCGGCCCGGGTATGTCATCGTAAACCTGGCCCAGCCGCTGGCTGTATCTGCGACCTTCCAAACGCCTTTTCCGTAGTACCACCACGGAGCGGTCCGGCAAGCGTGACCCACTCGAACAAGGGCGGTACTATATCGTTACAAGTAAGGCGATTTCTGTTCATAACAATGTATATATTTTAAGTCATTTATTTATACTTAGAGCCGTGTACTCAAATCCGTATGCTTATAACCGTACACATGCTATTATAGCGCAGGCAGCGTAGACAGTGTGCTGTGCACGCCTGTAACTTGTTGGCCATGGTTTAATCATGAATGCCAGTGGCACGTTTTCCAGTGTCAGGGTATGATAGTTCTAACGCTATCTCAGCGTGGCTGGCCTTGTAGGCTATATGATGGCGAAGAGGTCGACAAACGGCTGAGGGGTCCGATTATGGAATGAAGCCGCGTTTCGTATAGGACCTGAATCAAACGAAAATCAAAGCAGCCACAAACAATGCTCTTTGGCACATGCGTAGGATGTATTCGATTTGGTACGTTAGACACCGCTTCTGTTCATATTGGCTATTCTTGGATATTCTTTCTATAGCTGTTCAGTCCCTAGGAAAATACGGAGCAGAGCACAAGACGCTTAGAAACCCGGCGTTTATACATCGCCCACCGGAAAACCGTAATCTTCTTCCAGCGTTTTTCCTGCAACCTCAACCAGCTTCGAATGAAGGAGCACAAAAAGCATACGTGCCACCTCCGTCTCGCTGGTGTTCCGCCACAAGTGCTTCGTCCCACGCTGGATAGCAATGTCTCCGCGCTGCAGCGTCCTCACTTGGCCGCTGTCCAGCTCCAGTTCCACTGTGCCCTCGATCACGACAGCGTAGTCGAGAGACATGGTCCGGTGCAAAGGGCCAGTGCTTGCCGGGGCCAGGTCTATGACTGCCAGAACAGTACCGCCCGGTATGGTGAAGCCCGGACCGTCAATCAAATAATTGCGGTAGGTTGCGAGGTCCTTGTCCAAGTCGGTCGGGAACTGATTGGTCGCGTAGGCAAGGTGCAAGGTGTCGCCAGTGGGGATGACCTGGGCGGGAATGGTCTCTGGAATGTTCCCCTCAAAGATTGCACGGCCATCCTCGCTGTGACCCGTGATGTACCGATTGAATTGCAGGAGCCCGTTGAGAGAATTCTGTTCCGACATGATCACGGTGATGGGAATGTTTTTTATGCTGAGCTGGCGGCCCTGCTGAGCAATTGTTCGAGATTGAGGTATAAAGCCGATGTTTACAGGATCATAAAAACCCAATCATCTAGAATCATCGTTTTATACATCTCTGGTCAAACCTTGCGGCCGTGTAGACCATGCCGGCGGTACGATATTGCTCCGCACGTGACGTATAATTGGAAATCCTCGACGTTCGGAAAGCCTAACTATCCGATTCTCGACTCCCCTTAAGAAAAATTACAAACCCTTACTACCCCTTGAACCTCCGAGGTAACAAAGCTAACCAAATTTGTTAAAAGAGTATGTCTGCACAGGCATGCGCTACCTGCGCTGCCGTTGATAAAGCAGCATGTGCACAGCTTCAGCTACGGATGACGACCTAAAACACGCACATGTTGAGGGAGGGAGGGGAGAGAGGGTATATGCTTTCAATTAGCCCTAGCAGCCTTGTCTTGGCGTTTTATTTCGTGCTGGAGAGCTAGAGCACCATAGTACATGTAAAAATTATATGAATATACTTGGCGTCAGCGCCAGGGAATGCAACGCCGGAACTTGGCCCTCTAAGGTGGTTCGTGACGCATAGGGCACAAGACCAGTACGGAGTAGATTTGTGTCAAATAGCCGACCCATACGGCTATGGCTCACACGTTGTGGGCTCGTGTTAAAAGGTTGATCTTGTATGGTAGCCGTGGAGCAGCGACTACGGCTTTATACCCTTCAGAATCATGGATACATCTGCACAACGATTGCGAACTACAGACAGTATCGGATTGCGTAGCCTGGCCTCGGAATGTGATGGCAGCCGTGGTTCTAGATCTCTGCCCCTCGCCACACGAAGACGTTTGTGCTACATGTACGGTGGTGGCACTCCAAAATACCAGATGCAGAAATACCTCGAGGTCACTCGTCTGTCCTTTTGTATCTGTTCTTCCGATAGCGCTTTGGCGAACGCCGAAAAAAACTCGCCTCGATAGATGCGAGGTTCGATCTGTGCTAGTTTCCCGATGGCCCACCGTGCATGCTCTTGCTCCGTGCTCTCAATCGCATACAGAAAGAGCGCTCGGAGAAAGCCGGCATTGATGTTCTTCTCGCTGGTCCCGTCCCCGTTGCCCGACTCTCTCTCGACGGCTTCTCTGATCTTGTGCAGCGCATCCTGCGAGTCGGGCAGCTTGGACAGCGGGTCGCCTAGCTGCCGGCCGATCTCTACGAGCTCGGCATAATAAGCCGCGTCGCAGATGGCAATGAGACTTGTGATACGGGCGGCGATGGCAGGTGCAAGCTGCGCGCGCAGCTGGTCTGCCGACTGGCACTGCGTGGCTGAGCGGCTTTCCCACAAGGCGCGCAGCTGCGCCTTGAGAGACGCCATGCGGTCGACGACCTGCTGTTGGTCCATGCTTGTCGTGCGCGAGCGGTGGTAGAGGGTGAGCTTGGCGATCTCCCGGGACAAGGCTTGGAGGCGGCAGTAAAAGTGGAAGATGGGAGCGCTGAGCAGCTGGTAAAGGTGGTCTGACGTATCTGTCTCATGCCCGGGCAGTGGCTCGACGTCTGGAATCGGGCTGGCGTGGCTCGGAAGCAAACGAAAGACTCTCTTTGACAAGAGGCCCGCAGCCCCGCCGCGCGTCATGCTGGCCTGCAGTATTTTCAGCCAGGCGACAATGCGCGCGGACAACGTGGAGTGCGACCCGGCGTCTTGCGCCCATGTCTCCAGCCGTCGGACGAGCAGCGGGCTTGGCTCTTTGAGATGCGGCGCAATGTCCCCCGCGTGGATGAACTCGAAAAGACACAGCAGGAACGTCGCCACAAGGGCCACATAGAACGGCTTGCTGTAGTCATTTAACAGTTCGTCCACATGCCGCTTTGCCGCGCGGTAATGCGACTGGGCGCCGGAGAGGGGGAGGCCATACAGGTGGCCCTTGTACAGCGCCGAAATAGCCGTGATGCAAGCGGTGATCGTCGGACACGACTTGCCCAGATGCACAATGTGGCGCTTTGCGAGTTGCCAATTGCACGAGTCAAACGGTGTGAGGCCGGGGCATTCTACCTGTTCGAGGAACAGCGCAGTCATGTGCGGAGACTCGGTACGGAGTGCCAAGATGTCAATGGTCGTCGTCAGCTCGATATCTCGCGATATCAAGGCCATGGACGAATCGCCACCCTCGCGGTACGTCTCGTGATGGCGTGAAGCCACCAACCGATCCGGAAGAGCGCCATCTGCTTCCACACGGGCAGTGGCATCTACATTGCTACTGCTGCTGCTGCTGCTATGTGGATGGCTTGTCTGATTAGATCCCCAAGGGGAGAATACTTCCACACTTGCTGGGGTTTCGGGGCCATCTCGGTCGCCTTGATGTGGCAGTCTCGGGTGCACGTGAGACTCATGGTATATTCCCAGAGCCAGAGTCCGAGTGGCCCCGTCGGTGTGCGGTGTTTGATCCGACTGTCCGCCCTCCACTCCGACAGATGCCTGCCGTCCTTTTGCTAGCTTGTATACGCAGTGTCGTTTTAGCCTCGTGCAATTGCTGCACACGGGCTTTGCCTCGTCGCATTTGACCTTCCGAGATCGACAGGTAAGGCAGCCGCTCCGGACTCGGCTGTGGTACCTCTGCTGACTTGGTGTTTGCATGAGGGCCTGCGTATGACTATGAGGGAAGGCGTGTAGACAGGCCAAGGTGGGTTGATGGGATATGCGCCTTTCAGAGCGGCCTACAACGAGCCGGCACTGAGACGTTGCGAGGGTGTCGTGCTAGCGAGGGTGGTCGTAGCGAGGGTGGTTTTAAGCGAGGACGGTCGTAGCGAGGGCGATTGAATACCAAGCGCATCGGCAACTTATATATACAGTCTCGGTCAATGAACACCTTCGTAACCAACCAAAGTAAAGGGGTGTCTGATTGAATTAATCCGATTCTATTCGGTGCTCGCCTACATAGTAGTGAGCTGGACTCTGGACGAACACCGCAACAGAGACCTTCGTACTCCGTATTATCGTAGCCGAGTGTGTTCCTTGTTAATTGCGTTACTTTGTGGTGCTGCCAGACCGTTATCACGACTCCTAACCAATCAACAATGTCTCGTGTCCTAATGAATGACGTGGATTGGCCAGTTTTTCGGAGAGCCGTTATCTCTTAGCGAATGCGGCTTATCTATGACCGACGGCCAGTGGACCACAACGCTGAAAAGCACGATCTTCAAGAGCAGCCGTTCAGCAGAGCAGGAAAAAGCCTACGGTGCATCGTACATATCACAACGTCACAGTTTGAGAACTCGGCCGGTCCACTACCCGCCCTTGTTTCTATGTTGGTCGCATATTGATAAAATGCCTACTTCGATGCCTACTTGGAGCCTAACGAGATCCGCCTAAGCGGCATTTCTCTGCGTGTTCTCTTCCAGCTGGCGCAGAAGGACGGGCCGCCAGCACTCGAGGTTTCCGACCTCGAGGCCTTCAACCTTGGCTTCGTCGTCCCAGATCCTCAGCTGACACATGTCCGCGCACCACTCCTGTGCCGCAAACGCCTCCCGCTCGTCCTTGTTCATCGGTCCGCCCTGGTAGGCAAGGCTCGTCTTGCTGGCGCCCGACAGCTTGGCCATGTAGTCCGGATCCACCGCGCACAGGTAGCGCTTGGCTGCGACATGGGATTCCACGAGGCGGGCCACTTTCTGCGAGAACCCGAGGGCCAGGAGAAATTGGCCGCCCAGCGTCTCATGCCCGACGCGCCCCACGCTTTGGCTCGTCTGTTGGCCGCCCAGGTTTTGGATCTTGCCGCCCGCTAGTGCGCGAAGGTCCTTGGCCGGTGCAAACTGCCCGATATCATGGAGCAGGGCAGCAATTTGCGTAGCCTCACCTACAGGCGGAACGGTGCCGGCAGCCTGCGCAGCGCATTGCAGAGAATGCTGGAGCTGGGAAATGGGCTCGCCGATGTAAGGCGTGTTTTCGGAAGCGTCGAGAACGGATATGATGTAGTCGACAACGGATTCGGGCGCGCGGCTTGTCGGAAGCTCCATGGTAAAACAAACGCCTTTCCGGTCGGTGACGTAGAAGCAAAAGCCGAGAGGTCGAGGGCTGTCTTCCGGAATGGTTGTTGTGTCTGCAAATGAGGCTTTGATTGCTTTGCAACTGTGTTGTCGGGCTGATGAGAACGACCAGAGCTCCCACTGGAACTCCCATATATATCAATTTGCGCAACTGTGACGCCTCAGCTACGAGTACGCGTGTGTCCGAGGGATATTGAAGAGTGTCTCCAGCTTCGGTTTCGGCTCGTTGGCCGAGCCTTTCGCCAAACGCTTACATGGGTTGTTGTTTGCCTGTCGGTTGTCGCTTATAGTGGGGCCGTTCGTTGAACGAAGAGCATGGCCCTGTTTTTGTAGCTATTTTGTTCCTATTCTAGCCTGTTTCGTTGAAGTGGATTGACATTTGTGAGCTGGGCTCTTGACTACAAACTGGCTCTGCTATTTGACCTTTCTTAAAACGTCGCCTGCTTCCCAGCATCAACACTGAGCATAGGTGATCCAAAACCATAGGTGAAGGCGCCTGCTTCATAAGATTCCCCCTTTTTGCGCATGTGTGTTGCCGGCCACTCCTTTTTCCTGTGCTCGTAGTATCCCTTGCGCAAGTCCCCCTCGCTCGCCCGGTTGTAAGTAGCATAGATGGCGTTGCGATCGGAGCTGCTCTTGTTGGCACCGCTGCGATGGGCTACATATGACGTAAAAATAAGAAGCTCGCCTGAAACAGAGGCACAAGAGTTAGCAGGCGTAAGTGAGTCTTGCATTCTTGAAACTCCATGACCCACCCGCTTCTAGTTCGACTGGTGTCCAGGTGTGGGTATCAACCCAGCTGGACTCTATGCAGTTCGTGGCAGGGTCGACAGGAACGTCCATTTGGTGGCTCGCATTGACGACTTCCAGGCCTCCATTCTGAAGGTTGGATGGGTCCACGCTGAGCAGAATTGTCAGATGTTTGACGCTCTTGATGTGGGTGTAGGCAACCGCATCGATATGAGGCGCAAAGCCGCCTGTGCAGTGTTGTCAGCTCTGTACGACCAGCAGTCACACTAAGCATTCCCATTCGCAGTTTTTCCATCATCCGTACCACTTCCTGCTAGCTTGTAATTGATCTTTTCCTTGAACAAATGCATAGGCTCTCCGGAAAGGCTCTGCAGGAGACCTTGCAACTCGGGGCCTCGTAAGATGTCATTTAGTCCTTTATGGCATTCGACGAAATTTTCCGTCCGGCAAAGAATAGTGTTGCCTTTGTCGTTGACCTCCTGTGCACATGTTAGGCATTAGGGGGTGGCCAAGGTCTGCAAATGTCGCAAGGAAGCATTCATACCGCGTAGGGCATAAACTCAGATGTGTTGATTGGCTTCCAGTCGTGGACTTCCTTGACCCAGCGTCGCAAATCGTTAACTTGCTCCGGAGACAGGAAATCACGAATGATGAGATAGCCGTTGTCTTGGAAGAAAGAGATTTGGTCTGCGTCGACGACCATGGTGATGGGACAAAACTCTCAAAGGGCGAGATGGGCGTAGAGTGACAGATAGCAATAGACAAGCGTGTTCGTGCAAAGATGGGACGACAGTGTCTTGTGTTTTTGATGTTCTGACGAGCATATTTGACGATAAGTCGAATATAAATATTTACACAACATACGCGTATGGCATACCGGTTGACGTGACTTGCGCATTTTTTGCAAGACACCATTGTAAGATACCACGTAGTAGGCTTGGACGTCAATGCTTGCCTGTGCCTGAATGCATCAAATACATAATAAAAGCAAGTGCTGCTCGGCCGTCGCTTATTCGGCTACCGCTCGTCGGCTGGATCTCACATCGCTAAGATCCACGGAGCTAAAAAACCGGGACTGAAGCTTAGCTACATGAGTGTAATTATCTCCCCTGGAAGACCGGAGATATAAAGCGAGTGCACGCCCAATAAAATTGCCCACGTGAGCTCAGGGGCGTCGTTTGCTATGTGCATTTTCTCAGGTCCACGGACAAGGCCACCCACGCTCGCTCAAGCGAGACTAATTCTCGAAGAATGATTGGCACATTTCCAGACCTTCCCAAGAGCACCTCGGTTGAGTATTTGCTCGCTGGTTGTGAAGATGAGCGACATCATCAATCGCATAGACGCGCATTTTGTTTGCGCCCCCCCCCCCAGGGGAGCATTGCTCGACTACATAAGCTCGAATGGTTTCCTCAAGTCTCGCAATCCGAGGCGAGTCTCATAGCTTCAAGTCCACGCTTGAATCCTAACTCTGATACTCACTGAGACTTATACCGCCCACAGTATGGAAGGACAAGATACCAAAACAATGACGGCGACAGTGGCCAGCCAGCAGGGCGACAAGGAGCTACCGGCAGCAGACATTGAGAACAATGTCGGCGTCACAAGACGTGTCCAAATCTCCTCCATCACCACGGTTCTGGTCAGCGGTCTGGCGCTCTTCTCGGATGGCTACAATGCGCAAATCATCGGGTACATGAACCCCATCTTTGCCGAGCTGTACCCGGATACCTTCTCCAGCACACTCAAGACGCGGCTTTCGAATTCGTATCTCATCGGCGAGATTTTTGGCATGCTGTTTTTTGGCTATGCCATTGACCGCCTCGGCCGCCGTACGGGTATCATCTTTGCCACGGTATTTCTTGTGCTCGGTATCGTCCTCGCGACGGCTGCGCACGGAACGAACGAGCTTGGCATGATTTGGATGATGATCGTTGGCAGAGGTGTTGCGGGCTTCGGTGCTGGCGGTGCGTCGAAAATAAAACACCCTCCCCCCCCCCCCCCCCTTTTTTTTTTTCTCTCCTTTGACAGAACGTAACGCAACTGATGTCCTATATTTATAGGTGAATATCCTACGTGCGGCACAGGCAGTACGGAGGCCTCGGACGAGACCGCATTTGTACGACGTTGGCGCGGCCTGCTGGTTGCCGCCGCGACGGACTTTGCAATCGACTTTGGCTTCGTGATTGCGGGCATCGTGGCCCTGATCGTCTTGGCTGCGTACCACGAGAACCTCAGTGACGGCGTGTGGCGCGTCTCATTTGGTCTCGGGTTTATCCTGCCCGTAGCCCTCTTGTTTGCGCGCCTCAGCCGGTTTCAATCCACGCAGTATAGAAAACACGCCATCAAGAACGACATACCCTACGGGCTGGTCATCAAGAGATACTGGAAGCCCATGCTGGGGACGTCGCTGGCTTGGTTCTTCTACGATTTCGTGGTACGTATCCGCCAAAAACATAACCCGGAGTGGACGCGTTTGCACCCCTCGCTGACCCATGCAAAACACAGACATACCCGTTTGGCATTTTTAGCTCGACCATTGTGTCGACGCTGAATCCGAACGACACCCTTCAGCAAAACATCGGATACGGCACGGTCATCAACTGCTTCTATCTCCCCGGTTGCATTGTGGGCGGCCTCCTCATGGACCGGATCGGCCGCAAGCAGACGATGACGCTAGGTTTCTTCCTCTGGGCGATCGTGGGATTCGTCATTGGCGGTGCCCTCGGTCCCATCCAGTCTGTGTTCCCTCTGTTTGTGGTGCTGTACGGCATCTTCAACTCGCTGGGAGAGATGGGCCCCGGAGTAAGCACCACTCACCAGTCCTGCAACACCAAACAGTCCCATGCGTCCGTGAGAAAACTCTGTTCTTGACAATGTTCATGTGTACTGACAAGTTCGACAGGTGGCAACATTCCTTTGTGGTGCAGAGTCGTTCCCAACGCCCCTGCGCGGGCACTTCCTGGGCCTCGCAGCAGCCGTGGGAAAAGCCGGCGCAGCGATTGGCACGCAGGTGTTCACGCCCATCCAAGACTCCTTTTCCAACGACGAGAAAGGCATCCAAGCTGTTTTTCTCATCGGGGCGGCCTTTGCGCTCGTAGGCGGGCTCATTTCGTGGTTCTTAATCCCCAACAAGGACAGAAGTCTTGAGAGCGAGGATGCCGAATTCCGTGTCTATTTAGAGCAAAATGGGTACAAGGGCTCGTTTGGTGATTTGTCACTTATAGATGAGATCTAGAAGGGGTGTTGTAGGTTTGTATTTCATAAAAGTTGGCTCAAGACAATACCGCTCAAATGACGCTCGATATTTGTAAACAACAGAGTAAAATACATTTATGCCAAATAATAATATGAATACAACGAAAGACAAAGTAACGAAAAGGATGGCTCGCTCGTTAGACGTGTTTTGACGGATTGAAGCGGCAGAAAAATGACCCTTGACAAAAAGGGCTCATCTCTCTTACGAAGATGCAGCGACCGTCACAGTAGGATCGTATTCATCAGGGTCAAAAACGCCAAAATTGGCGGGCTTGCGCCAGCGCTCCCCGTACTTCTGCAGAACCACATACGCAGGAATGACAATGACGCAAAGGATACCTTGGATAGCGAAGCACCAAGTGTAGCCTATTTCCCGTGTTAGTCGTGTTTGCATTCTTCTTGTATCAAAACATTAAAAAAGTCAGCTGGCGCCATAACGTACCATTGTATTCAACCCAAGCGTAGATGAACCAGGGTACTAGGAAAGCCGAGAGCTGTTCCCAAGTTAGCAATGTATTGCGTATTATTGTACAAATAATTCACACATCTGGAAATACTTACGTTGATGATGCACGAATAGAAGATGGAAAGCTCGTTGGCATAGGTGGGGTAGTTGTCGACCATGTAGGTTGTGACGACGGTATTTCCGATTTGCAGGCCGACAGCGTCTGGAAGGAGATGTTAGCACTTGACAGACAGAATGACGAAAGAAACAAGAAGAATAAAAAAATACTTACAGAGGAAGAATGCCACCTGGCCAACCATCCAGTGCCAGTTGCGGTCCACGGAAGCACCCCAGAGACCACAGCCGATGGCGGACAGGACCGCGGCCGGGTAGCCCAGCCAGAGGCGCATCTCCGGCGTACGCTTGCCGTTGTTGCGCCGCACCAGGAACATGACCAGCTTGTCGCTGGCGTGGCCCGAGCAAAAAGCCTCGGCGAACAAGACGCCGACAACAAAGCCGAGGTAGAGAAGGCCCTGGACCTGGGGTGTCTTGGCCTCGTAGGCCGCGGGCTCCATGGTCATGAGCGAGATGATCCACCAGTACTGGCCGTAAACGTAGGCCATGATGCTGATGACAATGGTCGGATACGCCCACAGCTTGAAGACGACGACCCAGGGCGACCAGAGTTTGGGATAGGTGAGTCCTTTGATTTTGTGGATGTTCTAAGAAATTGTTAGTTGTGGGAAAACGGAGAAAGAGTGTAAATTACCGGGGATGTTGAACATACGAAGAAGGGTAATTGGCGCGTCCTTTGCATGGATTCATCGGACACACTGTTGCCGGATCCAAACTCGACTTCCAGCATATGCTTGCGAGGGTACAGGGTCTCAGGCAGGACGAACACCGTGAGCAGCCACAAGACGGCGTACGCAATCGTGACTTGGTATGCGACCCAGTACTGGTCAATCGAGACGAGGAATCCGCCAAAGACACCACCTAAGAAGGTGCCCATGTTGGCGGCGATGGCCCACAGGCCGACGCGCTGTCCGCGCTCGTGCTGGAACGAGACGTCGTTGATGATGCTGAGGCCCAAGTTGCACGCCGAGCCGGCACCGAGGCCCTGCAGAAAACGCTCAAACATGTACGCGCTGATGTTCTGCCCGCGGATCGACGTGCAGCCCGAGGCCAGCAGCGTCACGGCCGTTGTGACAATCATGCAGACGCGGCGGCCGTAGATGTCGGCCGCGCCGCCGGACAGCAGCGGGCCGAAGATTAGACCAAAGGCGGAGATGGCAAACGTCCAGTTGGTCTGGGCGTAGGTGGCGTTGAACTGGTCTTCGAGCAAGAAAAACGACGGGATGGGCGCGGTCGTCAGGTAGGTCATGAGAAAGTAGGAGTAGCACGCAATGAAGATGCAGATGTACTTCCTCCAGAGGGACCAGTTGAGAGGGTCGAGGGCATCGCTGGTCGGTGTTGGCGAGAGGGGGTTGCCCGCCGGGTCGAGCCTTGTCAGCAGGCTGTTGCTGGTGTCGACACCGGCCGCCATTTTGTCGGGGCTTGTTGGGTATTCCAACGGCGTCATTGTTTTCTCCTCGACGACGGAGGGAGGTGTGTCGATGGCCTTCTCCATGATGTACGTTGATATTGTTGTTATTCAAGTGTACTGGGTTGGCAGCGACGACTTGAACTCTCGGAGTTTTGATGGGGACTAAAAGCAGTATTTAAAACAACTAGACGAGCCTGGACCTTATGATGTTGATGGTCTTGACTGCATATCTCCATTCCATATTTCATAGCCAGGGAGCGAGATACCGGCAGGCAATAATAATACACAATTTCATACTATACGCAATTCAATAACCAAACCAAGGTGAAGCCCCCTATTGGTGATGATAAGGCATCGTCACATCGGAGTGGGTTTTTCTCGACCTTGTTCGTTGGCGCGTCTACATTCTTCTTTGGGTTTAACGCCTTTTCTTCAGGGAAGCCCGGAATCGGGATCGGTGATGATCAGTTTGCTGTCGAGGGGTTTGCCCAGTGGGTCCTGCTGTTGGAAGGTCGGTACTCCGTACTTATCGATGCTCTAGACCCAATCTGGGCAAATATGCGACTACTTTCTTACGTTGGAGATTCTGTAGTACGGGAGTAGTGTGCTTATCGTGTTTTAATGCTGGGAAGTGCCGGGATGGCCCTCCAACAGGAAGTGGCCTATTGTCGATGATAAGGTGGCGAGCTCCTGCAGAATCCATTTGTGTCTTGCTCGTTCGTAATAGCAACTTCCCCGCAAACAGCAGTTTTGAGGTTGTTGATGCCAGGGCGCTTCGAGATTCTGTCTTCGGTTGTTTAAGCCGTCGTCCTGATCCAAAGACTTTTCTTTTTGGTTGCATCTTCATCTCCACACTCTCCAGAAGCCGAATGTCTTTTCGCTTGTCTTCCCGAACGCCGAGTTAAAGATACCTTTTGGTGGAGATGCATCACACGTCTTGTCTTTCTTTTTGATTTATTTAATAGGGAGACCTTTCCCTTATCATATTCTCAACCAAAGATCAAATTCACAACTCCGCTGGACCAGCCGACACTAAAAAAGACAATTGGCAACTCCCTGGTACCCATAATTCATACCACAGGCCATATCTCCAAAATGGCCGCGCTGACAGCACCGGTTCTACTCGGCGCAATCCTTGTCGCTGCCATTGTCACACTTGTTCAGCGCCTACGGTCCGCCGCTGCATCCATTCCAGGTCCAACGTTGAGCCTGTTTTCGTCTTTGCCGCTGAAGTATCAAGAGTTCCGCGGCAACCGGACAAATTACATCCATGGCTTGCATCTCAAGTATGGCAGCGTTGTGCGTATTGCACCCAACGAGGTTGCTTTTACGTCGCTGGAGGCCATGAAGGAGATCTACATGTCCAATGGCAGCGGCTACGACAAGACAGAGTTCTATGACCTGTTTAAGCAATACAATACGAAGTGAGTTTGGATTTTTGGGGCGTCCTTACTTACTGTTTTGTTTCAGACACGTTCGACATCCTCAGCGAGAACTCCATTATGAAAGCTAACACAATCCAGGACAATGTTTTCTACCTTGGACAAACAGCAGCATAGCAAGCGACGACGTCTGCTAGCCGATCGATATGCCAACTCCAACGTCGTCAAGGCGGACGCGCTTGACGGAATCAAGGAGAGGAGCCGAAATTTTGCCGCAAAAGCCGCCCAGCTTCCTAACCAGGAGATGGACATCTACGTCTACCTCCACTGCTACGCGTTTGACGGCGTCACCCACCACTTATTCCACCCCTATGGCAGCAACTCGATCAACGAGCTGTCCGACGAGGCCATTATGCGCGAGGTGTCGTTTGACAACAGCCTAGCTCGCAGACTTTTCGAATACTACAACCCCAGCCTGGGCTATCTGGCCGACCTGCTAGGTCTCTTGCCGCCGCGACGACTTATCCCACGAGCCAAGAAGCTTGTGCTCGACGCCGTGGACCAAGACGCTCCCGCCGACTTCACGCTGCTGTCCCGCATGCAAGACCCGAAGCTTGGCCTGACGAAAATGCAGATGGCCGCCGAGTGCATGGACCACATGGCCGCGGGCATCGAGACGACGGGCGACGTTTTGTGCTGGCTGATGTGGCAGATCTCGCTGCCGGAGTGCCAGGCCATCCAAGATCGGCTATATGCCGAGCTGCGGGATATCGGAGACGAAGTGTCGTACGACCAGCTCCCCTATCTCAACGCCGTCCTCAAGGAGGGCCTGCGCATGTTCCCCTCGATTCCCATGAGCCTGCCACGGTACGTGCCCAGAGGGGGCCGGACCGTCGATGGGACGTGGCTGCCCGAAGGCACGATTGTCAGCTGTCAGCCCTACACGATGCACCGGTTTGACGAGGACGTCTTCCCGAAGCCCGATACCTTTGAGCCTGAGCGGTGGCTCGATATCGAGAGCGAGGCGGAGATGGATATGAACCGCCGATTCTTTGCCTTTTCTAACGGCGGACGGGGGTGCCTGGGCCGGCACCTGGCCATGGCCGAAATGAAGCTGCTCCTGCGCGATGTTTACGTCCAGTACCAGACTGTCTTGGCCGATGGCATGACGGCCGACATGTCGATGGCGGACCAGATCATCTCGTCGCGGCCCAAGGACCAGAAATGTGTGCTCAAGTTCATCCCGAGGACGGCTTCCGCATGAATCAATGGAACGGAAAACTTGAGCGCTAAGACCACTCACAAGAAGTACATGATGTGTATGGACATGACTATGGCAACAAAATAAATGGAACAAGACAAAACGATGTTTAGATATAAGTGTACATTGAATTATTAATTATATTCGTTATCATAATAAACCAAAATAAATGATAGATCGAGAGTGTCTCATCCCATAAAGTACTCCCAATTCAGTACGGCAAAAACTCCGGGCTTTCTTCTGTTCATCAGATGTTGAATTAGTATCGCTATCCAATGACGGGATGATTTGTAAACTGTCATAATCTTTTCAACTCACCTAGGTATGTCAACACATCGTGATGGTCCTGTGAAATGGATGTCTTGCTCCAGACATATTCCAACAGGGCCGCTGAACGCCTATTGTGCGGCGTCCGCATCCACGTGCCCATGGCTTGAAACGATCGCTTGATGGCGACCTGCGCATCCGGCAGCGCCCAGAGGCCTGCAGCGAACAGGGGTGTCGCCATGAGCACGCGCGGCGACAGCGCCGAGGCAGATTTCATGTTGTCCGAAGACCAGATGATCTGCTGGACGGAATGCCGCACTTCGGGCGCCGACAGGGGGAGGCCTTGTACGGCGCCGTGAATGTACAGCAGTGCCGTGTGTAAGAACCCGGCATTGCTCAGAGCGTAGTCGTACATGTTGTCGCGCGAGAGCGAGACCAAGAGACTGTCGTCGAGGCGGAGACTGCCGACGGCATCTCGCTTCAGGCGGGCGTGGATCTCGCGCACCAGGGCCTCCGCCTCGCGGGCGATATCGTCGCCGCACAAAATGGAGTCTTCTTCTCCTCCCTCGTGAAGGTGCTGCTGCTGGCTCTTCATCAGGCGGCGTCGCTCCGTGACCAGAGCGCCGACTTCGCGGAACAGATCCGGGACATCCGAGGCCACGCCGCCAAACACGTCAAAGTACACACCGCTCCGGCGACCGCCGCTCTCGCTGTCGAGGCGGCTGCTGCTGCTCGCCATCTCGAGCTGGCCCCGGCGCAGGCCCAGTGGTGTGAGGGCGGCCTGGGCCTCGATGTTGTTGTACCAGCTCGCCAGAAACATGTGGATGGGGCTGCGGCGGTGGCTCGGCTGTGAGGCCATAGTAGCCTCCATTATCATTGCTGATTTTTTGGTGCCGGACGAAGCCGCCGCCTGCAAGATGGCTCGGGCGCCCTCCAGATGGGTGCGCCACGAATTGCCCGCCGCAAAGATCTGCGACTGGCACAGCGTCCGCGTCGTGGCCAGAGCCACCGCGTGCTGGTTGAAGTTGGGTTCCGTCAGCTGCCGGCGGAGATGGCTCATGCTGTGGTCCTCCAGCTCCGTGATGAACGCCTCGCCTTGCTGGCCTGTCGGGAAGTCGCCGAGCGAGTGCAGGTGGCGCGCGGCAAACGCCAGGACGGCAAAGAGCAGACAAGGGTGGCGAAACGACATTGGAACAATCGAGCGGCAGATCTCCGTCCGCGCGTAGTCGCTCGGAGCTGTGAGGCGGATCGTCTCGTGGACGTAGTGGTGGAGGAGAAAGCGGTGCATCGGGGACAGGTCCGGGGATATTTCAGGAGCGTCCATCTGCCAAGGGAGACTGGTAATATGCCGCGGCACGAGGTCCAACTCCAATGTCCTTGATCGGTCTGGCCGACGCGAGACTGCGGTTGTGGCTGTGGTTATGGTCGGCCAAGAAAGCTCTCTGGTGGTGACGTCGTCCAGGTCATCTTCCTCGAGGTCATCAACATGATTCATCCTCTGAAAGGCACACACCGGTTCCAACTCTGCAGTCTCATAAAGCCTTTCCCGTCGCGCTGGCGATGAAGAAGGGTCGATCGAAGGGAGAAGTACGGCTCTGACAGGTACCTCTGGTGTACATCGTTTGTCTCGTCCGTCTGACGCCTCGGGTTGATGGGGCTGTGCGATATAGACAAATCCATTCCCTTCGGCAGCATTGCCTACATTCGCGGATGAGCAGATGAGGGTAACAAGTCTGAACACGGTGACGGATTCCCCTGGTTCTCATCATGACCACGACTTACTGAGTCTTTGGACGCTTCCTGCATAGTTTCCGAGCAGCTTGGGAAACGCGCGCCCGCCCCACTTGATGTTGAGCTCGTAGCTGCACGGACTGCCGGCCTGTTGACACCGCGAGCAGTCGGGCTTCTGCTGGTCGCATCGCTTGCGCTGGCGACGGCAGCGGGTGCAGCCAGCCCGCGACCTCAGCCTTTGCGCCGCCGGCATCCGCGGCGTTGCTGTCGTCTTTTTGCTGCTTGGTGGCATTTAAAGAGAAAGAGAAACTCACAAACTTATGCGAGCTGCGAACAGTGGGTTGAGGAGTTGAGGTCCAGCTTCAAGAATCTAGAAAAGAGGAGACACCCGGGCGTTCCTTATCGCGGCACTACTCTGTACTCCGTAATTCCTCTGGTCAAGGAATGACTACTCCAGGAGCCACGCCCCACCTATAGCCAACAGTCTCCATTTTGCCCGTGTTTTCACATGGAGTGCATTAATCCATAATTCTTTTCTTGCTACTTCGTATTCGTAAAGGCGGCCGATATCCTGGCCAAAGTCCTCCATCGTCGTCACCAGAATTTAGCACCATCACAATTCGTCCCTGTGATAATCGGCGCCGACTTGCTTCACGTCCTTGAGACCCTTTTTCACAATCGAGCTGATCACCTCGTAGACCACCTGTGCAGCGGCCAGCGCCGTCTCCTGGCCGGCATTCTGGTACGCCGGGCTGACCTCGACGACGTCCGCGCCCACAATGTTCAAGTCTTCGATGCCGCGCAGGATGCGAATCAGCTCCCGCGTCGTCCAGCCGCCGGGCTCGGGGGTGCCCGTCCCGGGGGCGAACGCAGGGTCCAGCACGTCAATGTCGATGCTGAGATAGACGGGGTCGGTGGTGCCCAGCGTGCTCATGATCTGGTCCACGATCCCCCGCGTGCCGATCTCGTCGATCTCGTCCGCCGTCAGGCGAAACCAGTTCTGCGCGCTGTCGTCCTCCCAGTCGCCGAAATCGCCGCCCGAGAGCCGCGTGCGCAGGCCGGCGTGCACCGACGGCGACGCGCTCTCGTTGCGCAGCAGGCCCTCTTGGCCCGCGATCCAGAACATGGAGCCGTGGTTGAAGTTGGCCTGCTCGCTGGGCCAGGCCGACGGGTACTTGGCCGGGTGCCACGTGTCGAGGTGCGCGTCAAAGTGCAGGACGCGCAGCGGGCCGTGGACCTGGCGCAGCGCGCGCAGCGCCGGCAGGGCGAGAGAGTGGTCGCCGCCAAGGGTGATCAGCTTGGGCCCGCGCGACGACGACGCCAGCGACGACACGGTCTTGCGCTTGGCCAGCTCCGCGAACGCCGCCTCCATCTGCTGGACGGCCACGGCGTTGTCAAAGGGGGTCACGGGAATGTCGCCGCAGTCGAGGATCGTGGCCCAGTTCTGGTAGGGGTTGATGCTGGCGCGCGGGTTGAAGCCCCGGAAAGACGTCTGGCGCGACGACGCTTCGCGGATGGCCCGCGGCCCAAAGCGCGCACCGGGACGGAAGCTGACGGCCGTGTCAAAGGGCGCGCCGATGATGCCGATGTCAAAAGCCTTCTCGGGGTGCGTCAGGCACTTGACGTGCTCGAGATGCGCAAAGGTCACAATGCCGGAGAAGCCCCACTGTCCCGCAGAGTGTCAGCCGTCTGTCTCTTCTCTCGTAGTATCACTTGACAGTCACAAAAACTTACATCGGTACCCCATTTGTGCTCGAGATCATCCAGCTCCTCCTTAGACCATTCTTTGTCGTCGTGGTGTGAATTGCACCCCAACCCGACGGCCGACGCCGAGAGGAGACAGAATACGTGAGCTGCTCTCATGGCTATGTCCTTGTTCTGATAGAAAGATGAGAGAATCAAACTGGAAGATCAAAGCTGCAAAATCAGATTCTGTAATTGTAGTTTGAAGCGAAAGCGGAATGTCCGAAATACTTTAAATATGCCGCGGATGGTAAGCTCCAACCCGCTTTTTGCTCTGGATGTCGTTTTGTGGGGGAGGGTTATTGCCACTTTCGGGCTCAGAAAGCGTGCTCTCGTCGAGACAAGTCGGTTGATAGTCCATTGTCTTCCGATAGGCGGTTTCTAGGTGGTTGCTGCAGGAGTCCAGTGGCAAGAAACCGACTAGTACAAAATAGGGCATTTATGCGACAAGCATCAATGTAGATTTTCGCGATGATTAGTGGTTGTTTTGACTACGTAAAATTCGGCGTTGGTTTACCAGTGTATATATCCCCACGACAAACTTTGACCTGTTGATGTTTCAGTATGTTTAGGGCACTAATATCGAAGTTAAATTTTCGAAGCTGATCCATTTGAATAAACGAAACAGAACTGGTTAAATAAAATAAAATACACAACTCTGGTAATGACATCAATATATGCACATTCAAGAGATCAATGAATTCCCGGAGCCGCCGTTATGCACTACGTGCGCTACCCACGCCATATAAGTCTCAACAACAACATTACACAGAAATATATTGTTTCTTGTAAAGCGTGAGAGGATAAAACCAGACATGGCGCGATAAGCCTACCACACAGAATCTAGTAAAACGACAAGCAGCTTGTCCGCACTCTCAAATCGTATCTCCCAACGTATTCAGCCACTCATCTAGATAGCCCAAGGCTGCCCACTGTCAGCTAGGGGATTTGTATGAACCCCATCTGGGGCTTCATGCAGGAAATAATGACGATAGTTGCAGGCGGCGATCATTGCAGCAATCTCGGCAGGGACACTAGCCAAATATACAATTAGCTTTCACAGTAACCATGAAGCGGCAGCAGACGGCCGAGTGTGGTCGCTGATCGACCGGAGAATAGGATGGACTTACAAGTGACGCATCAGCTCGCATTCCACGAAATAGCGCTCGACGACGTTGTTTTGTTCCGCAGCCCACTTCAGGACATGAGCGTCCCAAATCATGTGACGACGAAATGCGTCAGCGTGTTGTAGAAGGTATTGTATCTCGTCAACTGTCGACCGATCTATAAAGCAAAGAATAGGTTAGTGAGGACTTGGGGCTCAGAGAAGAACAAGCTCTAGCGAACGAGAACGAATATTTCGGAAGAAACATACATCTGGGCAATCGCATATATGATCCACCATAACGTTGAACCTCGTAGGCGAGTTTCATTTGGAGAGAATGGGCTCTCACGGAACATGACCTAAACCGTCTCACACCCTCGTCATGCATCGTCTTGTAGCGGTTCTGCGTGCGTCTGATACGCCGGCGCCTGAGCGCAATCTCCTTGCTCGTTGGCACCGAGACCATGATGGTGGAAGTGACGAGGGCGAGGGATCTCAAAACGGACGAAAATCGGGCGGTGTGCCCGTCAGAATAGGACCGGAGAAGCTTGGCGCAGTAGTTGCCTTTGCGAATATAAAAAGACGAATCCTGCAAAGCACTTCCTGCCGATAGGTTCTCTGCCGAGGTGATCTGCGTTTAAGGTGTCTTTTTTTTTTGACTCCGTAAGAACGATGAGGTATGTATCAGAGGGAAAAGGTGCGCTTCTCGCATTTATATATTCATTTATTTAGTTTTAACGCCATGGCCCCAAGGGGTATAAGACGTGACAAGCCAGGGATAAACCCCGTCTGCCAGAACCTTGTGTTATGAGAATAAAATTCCACGCCATAATCTAAGGCACTCCCTTTAGCCCAGCGTTCGACAGTAAGTTTTTGTTTCAGGCCAGAGTTTTGCGCTTCTCGGTAGTTTACAAACACAGAGGAAAATAAAGTTCATGTAGACGAGCTCTTCAGACAAGCCGTGACAACTAGGTCCCGACGACCCTGGGCTGATTGCTACCATTTTGAACCTTATTTGACGTCTCTTTCATACTACTTATATGAAGTCCTATACCGGCTGTTGTCGAACTTCATCTCTTTCTACTGTGTCATTCCGCCCTACGGGAGCTAGTTTATTTCTATATCCGCGAAGTGGGCATCATCGTCAAGCAGGTCGCCTGCCTTTTCGTCCTTCTCGCTGCATACCGACCACGGATAAGACCAATCCAACCTTCCTCTCGTACTTGTCGGCGACGTAACCATAAGGTACAGCCGTAAGAATACCCGGCAGCAGGTTGAGTGTCGTCTTCCAGCCGCGCAGATAAGCAAGCTCAGCTTGAACTTCGGTGCTATCGCCGCAGTTGTTCAGCGGCAGGCCGGCGCGGACGACGTCGCGGTAGACAATGTCCTCAAGGACCTGGTTGAGCGGGATGACCTGGAGGACACCAGCCGCCTCAAAGAGAGCGACCATGCTAATGGTCAACACGACTAGGGCGACGGTTTTAGTGGGAAAATCGGATGAGGTGCGCTGGCCGTGGCCTCGCTAGCCACTGGTACTGGCGAGGTCAACCTGCTGTGGTTGGATTGGGGTGCTGTGGCCATTGTCTGCCAGAAGGGGTGCCGCCTCGCCGACTCCTTCAGAGGGTGCGTTAGTTCTCTCCATATCTACAGACGCAAGGCAAAAAGAACTACAATACGTCTGTGGTCGCTGGATGCTAACAATAGTGAAAAGAAAATGAAGAGGAGTTGGCGACACGACTGGCTTAAATACATATGATCCAAAACCATGCTGGTCCTGCAGGGCGGCGGCACAGAAATTCATAACACGGGAGCATTTCTGTCAGGGATCAGCCGAACAAATGCGTAACCGACGAAACCGGTCCAAAGAGCTGGCGGCCCACCTTGTCGGGACAACGGTGCCACGGCGTCGACATTCAAGGCGCTTTCAACTGTGTCCGACGACGGAGCTTTTTTTCGACGCGAAAAAGGCCCCGACCCGTCCCGTCTCCGCAGGTGTCCCGCAAGGATCACCGCTCTTCCCCATTTTTAAGCGCAGAGTCTGGGGCAAATATGACGAGGAGTTCTGGAAATGATTGTTGTAGCTTCTATTGGATGATCTATTATTACACCGCGCCGACCTCGTAAAACACATACCACAGCTGTAGCGCAGATGCGAGGGCAACCACCTCGAACGCCTCCCCCATGGTACCCGTGACTCCGCTGCCTAGATATCTGAACCGTATCACCTTGGTCCTGCTTATGGTGGCGTTCAGCGCAATCAGCGCCACGACCTCGCGCCCGTCGCTGGTGAAGCCGGAGGTCCGCTCTGCCGTCCTGCTGCCGCCGGGTTTGCTGTTGGGTCCCGCGAGCCGCACGAGCTTCCACCCCCAGGACGCCCCCTTGGCCAGATCCTTGATGTCTTGGCCGCGGCTCGACCGCCATTCGAACTCCTCCAGCTCGCCCTTCTCGCCGACCGGGATCGAGAGCTTGCACCTCGAGGTTTTGATCGTCGGCGCGCCCATCCGGACGGCCAGGTCCTTCCCGTCGGGCCCAGCACGACTCGGCAGAGTGATGATGTAGCGGGTCTGCATCGAGTTCTCGCTGCGGGCCGTCGCGAGGACGGCGTCCTTGTCGCTGGGTCCGTCGTGCAGGACGATGGTGGGCTTTTTACCGCTGAAGCCACCGCCGGGCACGCCGACTGCCCAGAGCTTATCGTCGGCAGAGGGGCCCAGGTGAAACGACCTCCAATGGAGATATCCGTTCAGCGTCGGAGGAAACTTGGTGGTTGCTGGGACGATGGGCTGGCCGTCGACGTCGGTGTAGGCTGGCGGCGGACCAAATGGGTCTTCTTCGCCGCTGCTCGGAGCAGGCCAGCTATCATCATGGCCTTGCCGCTGCAGTTCGTCCTCCGGTTTCCCCATTTTGGTAACTGTGGGAATTTGTATGAGAGCAAAGGCGCAAATCGTCAAGCGCTGGATGGATAGGACGCTGGGTCAAGATAGCTTTGCGACTGCAGGAAATCCGCGAAACCCAAGTGCACGATGAGAAGAAAAGGAAGCTGATCGCAGGTTTAGGAACTGGAAATATATCGTGCTTTAAATAACATTATATTCACTACGTCACTGTCGAAACTCTGTCTGGTAAGTTGCTTAACTGGGTCCCTAATACAGATGATCCGCTGCCGTACCAAGCCAAATTAGGCTTGATGGTGCGCTCCGTTCCCTCCTAGCCAAACAAGGATAAGTGCGTGCTCCGCCGCCTTGCCATCCGCCGCAGTCAGCATCAGCTGTGCGATGCTAACCCTGTGCCAAATAGATGCAAGACATCTCCAATGATCAGCACCGCCACAGACTGCTGTCTGCGCCGCCTGCGCCGCGAGATTAGAGCCAACTACCGCGCCGTAAAAAAGCGTGTTTCTAGACGTAAGGTGTTTACACGAATATCCGGCGCCACGAGTCTATCTCGTACGCGCTTTACAGAGCTTATGGGAGTCCATCTGCGGGTTGGGCGATTTAATAGACAAGGCGTTTGCTACTCCGTATTCCTCGCCGTGTTCGTGTACTCACTTCTTTCCCCTATCCACTGTGGCTTGCAGGGCACGGACAGACTAGCAAAGAGCCGCCATCCTTGTCTGATCGGCAAGGGCCGAGAAGTGCGACCAACCAAGAGACATGGCGTGGGTCGGACATGAGATTCTTCAGTCAGCCTGGGCGCACTCGGATCTCCGCGCCGATGGCGGTTTACTGGTGGACTGTCTTGGCACGATAGACGCTGTGAGCCCAAGGAATGCCCTCGGGGGGATGACGAGAGAAAACACCTTGGTTGTGCGCCTGTAAGCGAACTATACAGAGTTCCCATGCCGTCTGGTACATGTCCACCGATGTGCGCATGCTCCCCGGTGGCGACGCGACGGCTGGCCGCGCTGCGCTCCCTTTCAGGCCCCCCGTCTCTCTTACCTCAACGACCTCGACGACCTCGACGTCCTCGACGGCCTCGACGGTTACGCTCGATCCTACCTCGACGGCTTTGACCATCATCCCTCCTACTCGCTCCTCCCGCTCCTCGGCGGCCTTGACAGCCTCAACGGCCTCGACCGTTTCCGTTTTACACTCTGCGGAGCAGCGCCGTTTTGGGGCGATCGAGAACAAGAGCCTAAGCCGGATCGATCGGCGCATGCAGCGGAGGGCCAGGCTTCTCCCTCTACGGCTGAAGCCGCGCGCCAGCTGGACCGCCTCCAGAGCCAAGCTAGTCTAGTTCAAAACGTGAGGCTCTCAGGGCCGTTACCTTGTGGGAGTATATTTCCTCCAGGGGAGGCGGCAATAGTGGTGGTGGTGATAGCAGCAGCGCACTCGACACCGACGTCACCCAAGACTTTTTCTCGCACGGCCAGCAGCAGTCATTCTGTCTAGCCCGCACTCTGCTAGCAGGTGGCGAGGTGGTTGTCATGGACGAGGCGACAAGTAACATCGACCACGCGACCGACCAGATCATTCTACAAGTGATCCGCAGCGAATTCAAGGCGGCAACCGTAGTCGCCATTGCCCACCGCGTGGAGGCGGTGCTGGGCTTTGACCGCATTGCTGTAGTGGACCAGGGCGTGGTCGTCGAGGTTGGGCCACCGGACGAGCTCCTGGCGCGTGACGGCAGTACCTTCAAGAGGCTGTATGACCTGTACCGGATGGAGTTGCAAGAGAAGGATGAGGATGTGTGAGAGAATTCATACATGCGATAGATTCGTAGGTTTTGTCCAGGCATTCGCGTGTCACATAGATTGTATTCTGGCCACGAGAGCTTCCCATAATGATTGTGATTATTTCGCTTACCTGTCTTTTTTGTTTTGGACATGTTTCTCATTATTATAGAAGGGAATAGCAAAGTTTGACCAACAGCGGCAAGAAGACGCACGAATTGGACAGGGAGCCAAAGGCGATGTCGGTGCGGCTCGACAGTGCGCTGAGGACAAGAGCCCAGGCCGCGTAGAGGAGGCTTGGAGTGGTGATGTCGCAGGCCTCGCACAAGGCTCGTAGGTTTGACTGCCCTGTCAGTTCTCACTGCGGATTTGTGAAGTAAGTGTTGCCTGTATAGGAGCTGGGCGTCGCTAGATCCTTGTGGCAGGGTGGTGATGTACTGTGAGCGAGTGTATACAATCTTCTTGATATTCTCTATCTATGCTGCCCGTGCTCCCGACTCTTTGTTGTATCAATACGGATGTACTCATTTGGTCCCCTGCAAATCGCGAGCCGTCTTTAGGAGTTTGCTTTCTTTTAAAACTGCTTCAACCCCTCTAAACGTCTAATTTATTTCTAAGATTAAGTTGATGGCGCCGCATCCTGTAGAAACTCCTTGCTGAACGGATAGTCTGTATAGCCTTCGGATGCCTGCGGCGTATAGAATGATTTCCGCTGATAAGGGGTGAACTCCAGCCCAGCCCTGATACGAAACGGTAGATCTGGATTCGAGATGAAATACCTGCCAAACATAACCACAATGGTTTTATCGGGATGCTCCTCATCGACAAGATTCCGCGCTGAAGCTGTTTGATACCCACCCGCGATCAGCAGCGGGCTGTTCCAGATGTTGTAGACAAAATCCAGCTTGTCAGAGGCCACGATGACGTGGTTGCCCGCGATGTGCGACTCAACCAGGTGCAGGTACGCTATGCCGAACGGGGCAATCTTGCGAACGACGTCGGAGAACTGCGGCACCGGGTCCGCCATCCGCATGGCCTGGAACCTGCTCCAGGGGCTGAGGCGGACGCCCGTCCTCTCTGGACCGACGGCGGCGACGACGGCGGTGACGACCTCGACGGCGAACCGCGACCGCGCCTCGATGCTGCCGCCGTACTCGTCGACACGGTCATTGCACGTGTCTTGCGTGAACTGGTCAATCAGGTAGCCGTTGGCGCCGTGGACCTCGACGCCGTCAAACCCGGCCCTTATGGCGTTTTCCGCCGCCGCCACGTAGTCCCGCACCGTCTGGTGGATCTGCGCCACCGTCATGGGCGTCGGCACCGCCGAGGTGTCGTCGATGGGGATGCCACTCGAGGTCAAGACAGGGATGCCGTCCCGCGCGGCGACCTTGGGGTCGGCGGCCCGGCCGAGCGCCCACAGCTGGCAGTAGATGTAGGACCCCTTGGCGTGCACAGCGTCGGTGACATCCCGCCAAGCCGCGACCTGCGCGTCGTTGTAGATGCCGGGGACGTTGTCAAGCCCAGACTGCTCGGGCGAGATGAACGTGCCTTCGGTGACAATCAGCGTCCCGGGAACTGACGCGCGTTGGGCATAGTATTCCTTCATGAGGGGCGTTGGGACGTGCTCGTCGGACGCACGGAAACGGGTAAGGGGACACATGCCGATGCGCTGTTTTAAGAGCATCTTGCCCACAACAAGGGGCTTGAAAAGGCGTGATTCGGCCATTGGCAGTGGGAGGATAGTTGCCCGGGTGATTTTTACGGGACTTTTTAATTGTGTTTTGGCTTTCTCCTGATTTTCTGATTAAGCAGCGATTTGTAGAATTTGACAAGACACAATAGAAAGGTGTCGATGTTCTAAGCCGTGTCTGAGAGGGAAGAAGAGGGGGCACCGTGGCCTTGGCTATATACGCAAGGAAGGATTTATTCCGCTCGGAAGCATAACGCCACCCGTATCCGAAATAACGATGATTACAAATGCATTCTTCTAGAGCTTCGGTACGATCCGCTTAAATCCCTCATTCTTCTTCATCTTGATATCCTCCTCTACCTGCTTGGTCGTCGAGAGGCCTAACTTCTTGGAAGACTTTGCAGGAATTAAGGATTCATGAAACTGTATGCTTCCTAGAGGGGAGCATAGAGCTTGAAGGACAGGAGAGGAAATTTCCTCCTACCTTTACGACTAGTTATAGTTGAGGTCTAGTTGCATTGCTCTTTACGAAGCCAAGAGGCAGCCAGGAAAGCCGGCCTGCACAAGCTTGGCAGGCACTAGTCTGCTGTAGTACGAGTACGAGTATGTTATCGTGGCAGCCAACGACCTGGGCGGCTCGGCACTGTGTTACTAGTGCTTATTTGCATAAAGTCTAAATCGTGCTCTCGGTTCTGTAGAAGATAGGTCTCGAGCCCTGGATCAGACTTCAGGTGTGCCTGCACCGCCCGCGACACAGCGGCATGTGTAATCTATCCGTGCCCGTACGGCTTTAAGGAGCTGTAATTAAAACGCGTGACGAGACTGTTGAGCACCGCGCCGGCCACCCCTTTTGTGTATTATTAATAGACGTCGAACCTCGGCCCCGCCAACCCCGACCCCAAGTCGCAAAGCGAAGCATGGCATCGATAGAAAGCGATGCTGCCTCTCCGCGACGGTATACTACCACCTGTGGCAGTTGATCCCTTCCCTGGTGGCCGCCCCGGCAGCCCTTCCATCGCCGTAAGCCCTTCCTATCGCCGCAACAGCCCTTTTACCTACCGTTTCCGAACCTGTCGACTCCGAGCCTCCCGCTCCTAGACCTCTCCCCGCGGAGCTGTACGAGGCTGCGTAGCTTACTAGCGTAGCAAAACCCCTCGCTACAACGGTACCCTCCTTACCCTCCTACTCGAGCAACAGTAACGCGAGCCCCCCTCCCTACGCCGCGTCCGACGTACCCCTCTATAACAACGCCGTACTCGACGTCAACCAACACCGCGACGAGCTAATAGAGTGGATTAAAAAAACGGCGAGGACGTGCTTCGGGACAAGTCGGCATGGTTTACGCAGCTGGCCACGAAGCTACACTTGCCGGCAAAAGACGCGCTCGGCAAATGGAACGAGGCGGCACCAGACAGCACGCTGCCGGCCTACACAACAATTGAGAGACGGGAAGAGCTCACGGTCGGCGGGGTGGGCGAGGTGCCGCCGGTCTATGCCAAGGTGGCCGCGGCGGAGCCGTAAAATGAGCTTAACTCTAGTCCGCTGCATGGCTACACGTGCGGTGCAGGCATGCTTTTATAAACATGCCGCTACCTAAGTGTTTATACTTTATACTAAGATTCCTAATTCCTGGTGTCCTAAGTTTCTTACATAGGCACAAAACGTACAGTCTAACCCGAGTCCTAACTCGGCGAGATCCGGCCAGGGCTTTGTATACGGGCACACCCAGAAGAAGCCAAGTGAATTAATTAGGAAAAATCATGGATTGCAGACATTACAAACTAGAAGTCCTACCGACAATACAATTTAGTCAAGACCCGGGATATTCTCACTGACAAAATAAAACGCACACGCATAGATCGCAGCCAAATACCCCACGCAAAGGCCTCTCGCTCGAAGTGCCCTGCTATAGACTGCTACAATATTCCCAGTTTGTCCCACATCAGGCCAGGGCACCCATAGGATCCCAGAGCGGAAGCACGACGGGATCCTTGTCCAGGACGTCGGCGACCTCGCGGGGCAGGAAGCGCGGATCGACGACGGCCTGGTAGACGAACTCGTCCATCCAGGCGTCCGTCATGAGAAACCAGCCGTGGTCGCCGGGCTCCTCGCCCCAGCTGTTCTGGACGCGCCAGCGGACGGAGGCGCCGGCGTCGTCGAGGTGCACGGCCGTCAGCACCATGGCGTGGGTCATGGCGCTCTCGCCGGTGCGCAGGCGCGCGGCCTTGTCCATGCCGAGCACGCCGACGCCGAGGCCGAGCTCGTAGTCGATGACGTCCAGGTCCATGAGGCCCGAGACGCGGTCGCTGTGCTTGCCGACGTCGCAGCCGAAGAAGACGGGCAGGCCGGCGCGCAGCATGGCGACGCAGGCCGCCTTGAGCTGCGGCATGGCGACGTTGACGTAGGTGATGCCGCGGCCGCCGACCACGTTGCCGAGGCGGTCGACGCGGAGCAGCGACAGCGGCGCGTGGCGCGGGTCGTGCACGAGCGAGACCATGCGGTCGACGGCGGCGGCGGTCACGCGCAGGGGCCCGCCGGCGGTGCTGTAGATGTCGGCGGCGAACGCGAGCGGCGTGGCCCGCACCTCCCGGG